>CAJNDS010002501.1:965000-1080000 GCA_905221605.1 Symbiodinium natans | reverse complement strand
GGGCGAAACTTGCTCGAGCTTCTGGAAAAGTGAAGGAGCGGATCCGTATCAATCTCAGTCCGAAATCCTGCTATAGCTCAATGGCTCTCCCAAAGTGCAAAATCCATAGTCCTACTTTTGGGGTTTAGGGCTTATAGGGTTTAACCCCAAACCCTACAAGTTTTGGATTTAGGGTTTGCCTGAAAATAAGAGAATGCCCAAATTGCATGGAAGCCTACATAGAGGTCAAGCCCTGAACCGACTAATAACTACTACAAGCAATAGTGAGAACGAGAACAAAGAAACACCCTAAACGCCAAACCCTAAACCCCAACCCGAAACCCGAAACCCTAAACCCTAAGCCCTAAACCCTAAACCCTAAAACCTAAAACCCGGGCCTTGGTGCTCTTCTTCCAACTCACTGCTGCAGTCGCTGTGCTCCAGACCGAGCGAGCAGAGCTTGCAAACGTTCGTGCCTTCCTGCGCAGGCGAGTTTGGGCTCAGTGTTTATAGGGCACCCCAAACCCTAAACCCTAAACCCTAAACCCTAAACCCTAAACCCTAAACCCTAAACCCTAAACCCTAAACCCTAAACCCTAAACCCTAAACCCTGAACCCTGAACCCTGAACCCTGAACCCTGAACCCCAAACTCTAGGATTCAGAGCTCCTAGGCTTCTTGAGGGGTGTTTTTGGCGGGAGGGTTAGGTCGGGAGTTCGGGAATGTCTCTGAGCCGCTTCTACGCTATTAATCTTTGGGTGTTTAGGGCTTGAGCGCGGAGAGGTGTCTTCAGCACGAATCTGTGCCCAGGGAAGCTGAAGAGGCGGGGCTAGTTAGGGTTCATCCGCTTCATATAGCTACTTATTGGGGTTTCGGGCATTTCGAAGTAGGCACTGTCTGCATTGACGACTTTTCGCCCGATCTAGTTTTGAAAACGCTAGTTTCGCAACCTGCCTCATCGCACGCAGACACAGGACAGAAAGCCGCAGAAAACCCTGGATGTCCTAAACAAGCCCTTCCCAAAAGTCCAGTGCGTGTAGACATTGGGAAGCAGATTGGCAGAAGTAGGGAAGAAATCGGACAGGTAAAAAGACATTTTCGCATAAAGATCTTGCAGGTATCCAGGACAGTCTCTACAGGCACACGTGCCGCAGCGTTATCAATTAGCTGGCATGGGTGCTTTCCTACTGCTGCAGGAGAGGGAGCAGCAATCTAGAGAGTCTAGAGTTTTATGGAACGGTCGTATCTTGGGGCACCAGAGTCGCAGAAACCAGCTGCGGAATCCTGGGTTTTTTTTAGTGGGATCCTTGCGTGGGTTTGCGTTTTCCTTGACGTTCCCTTGGTTTTTGGCACCCACATAAAGATCCTACAAGATTTTTTGTCGCTTGTGATTTACCTATCACGTAAAGATCCTACGATTTTTTTCCCGCCAAGAATCCCCTGCCTTGTGGTGATGCAAGTAAGGCACGACACCTACGGAATCCTCACTGTGCAGTCATGATCCCCCTAAAATGAGACCGACACACTAACAAGAGATGCCCATGCGCGCATGTAGATGAAATAGCTCCTCCCTGGAAAGGCTGGATGATGGTGGGCGCAGATCCCCGGAGATAGGATCTTTATGTTTATGTGGTGTGTTGGTCCCCGAAGAAGGAACCGTGTCTCCACGAAGTCCCAAAAGCTCTCTGGGTTTTGTGACTCTTGGAAAAAACTCCTCTCCTACTATCACTCCTCAGAAACCGGTTGTATCATTGTATCGGCTGTGGGTCGAGGGTCTAGTTGCCAAACCCGAAGCCATCCGGGCCCGCCTGACAAAGCTGCTCGGCCCTGACTCGTCCGCTGCTGCTGCCTGCAGGGCAAGAGGGTTTAGGGTTTAGGGTTTAGGGTTTAGGGTTTAGGGTTTAGGGTTTAGGGTTTAGGGTTTAGGGTTTAATCCTGAGACCCTGCAAGACGTCTACCTCCATACCGTCGTAGTGCCAGGCGAGCCAAGAAATCGCGACTCTAAAAGCAAATCCGAGCATGGCATGCTTAGAATGTCTTTAACAAACACAGAAACATTTTCATATCTTCAGCCCGCAGCTCGTCAACAGCCAATACTTAGGACAAAGAGGGTGGATGAACACCGGAGAGGTGTTGATGACTGGATCTTCCCTGCACCCAACACCCCTAAACCCTCTAAACCCTAGATTCCGACTTGAGCTCCAGGAACCTCAGCTTTCAGAGCTCAGCTTGATGCCTCAACTACGGCGGCAATGCCCCTGGAGGCATTGGGATTCAGGGTTGTCACTTGGGTTATACTTACAGTCCTTCATAGGGATTCTAGTAGGGGGGGGTACAATAATCCCTATTAAGGACAGCAAGTATAAGGGGGAGCATCCCAAGTTGTCAGGGTCTAGGGTTTAACAACTTAGATGCAGCTAGAGAAGAAGCTCCAAAAATCATCTGCAGGCGCAATACTCTTCTGCAATAAAGCAACTTTCAAGAAGAGCCATTTTTCAAACTGCCTTGGGCCTTGGGCAGAGCATGACTGCTTCGGTGCATCAAAGTCAAGCCTCGAATCTCGTGGACACAGGGGGCCATGCTTGAGGGGACAAACTTGGTCCTGGTGATGGCCCGCATACCTCACGCATGATTTACTATTATGGAAGCTGAGGTCGCGCGCGTACAGGATCCCAATCCTTGGGACCCCGAACCCTAAACCCTAAACCCTAAACCCTAAACCCTAAACCCTAAACCCTAAATTCTAAACCCCCTAAACTCCTGCACCCTGGGCCTGCTTCTTTGGAGCGAGCATCACGAACGGTGAGGTGGCGACGAAATTCCGGCGAAGCTCTCTGAGGCTCGAGTGTACCTTGAGTGGGGCTCACACTTCGAGGGTCGAGGATGGGCCTTCGAGGATTGAGGGTTGTAGGGCATTGTAGGGATCAGGGTGTAGAGTTTGGGGCCTTGAGATTGTTCAGAAATTCCCGCAGCATCGAGCATCAAGATTGTCCAAAGAATACCGACTCGAGATCCGAAGGTCCTCTGGGTTTGGGGTTTAGGGTTTAGGGTTTAGGATCCAAGACAAGAAGGATGGCCTTGTGAAGTACAAGCTCACTTGATGCTTTGAAATCCGAAAAAGCACTGCAGCGGGCAAACGTTCCACTAAGCTTCAAGAATTGAGAACTGGGGGTTGTTCGGTTGCTCCATGCTCCCTTTCCCAAAACCCTGCCAACCGCTAATCCTTTCACGCAAATCAGAATATAGTTTTCGAAAACTACATGGAAGCAGTGACGTCATGAAGCTGGACGCTGAAGAGGCTTGCCGACTTGGAAAGACTACGTTTGCCACCACATGTCAAGGTGTCAGAAAGATGCGTAATTGTCGTTGGGCTACAAGCATCTCAAGATTGATTAGCTGCGTGATGCAACCACTGAACCTCTGCAAGAACGTGTACAGATGTATGTGTATATATATATATATTTATTTATTTATTTATTTATTTATTTATTTATGTTTATGTATATACACATACGTGTGTATGTACATATTCAATGCTTGATATATCTATTTACATATTTGTTTCTTTTTCTATATTCAACAGGATGTATAAAGCAACGAACAGCGATCAGAAGGGCTTTAAAAAAACTCGCCTGAAGCGAGACTCGGGCAGAATGCAAGGAAGCATCCGGCTTCAACAAAATCAGCAAACACGAGGGCGAAGGGAAAAAAACGCTGGCAGCCCAAAGGCAACACTGTAGCTGGCCACCGGCTTCGTCGCCGAGTCCGATGTCTTCGTGCCGGGCACATCCGTCTGGTCTTGGATATCCGCAGATTTCCACCTCAACTGCGGTCAAGGGCACTCTGCAGCCCTAAGGCCCCAACCTCTTAGTCCCCACGCCTCTCTTAGGGTTTAGGGTTTAGGACATCCTCTGCTGAGGCTTTGCTGGTTTTTTGGTCAGACCCTTTGGCATACTCTGGTGAACCTGCAGTCCTGGCGTAAAAACCCTTTCGGAACCTTTGCAACGTGCGGAACGTCTCCAGAAAACCTCATCCCCAATTCTAGTAGGATCATGTTCCTCTACTTCAGGCCCTCATGCACCCCTCCCCAACAACAAACAAATAGATGGAACTGCAAGTGCGCGCCTGAAGCCAAGGCCTCCAAACCCCATGATTACAGTGCGTAGATGTCTCAGAGTTCGCCTTACTTAAGGTGTATAAAGTTCCCTTCAGAAGGTGACTGCGGCAGATACGTGCCTCTGCACCAGTGCGCGCAAACCGTCGCTCTCCTTCCAGAAACAACGGGGGCAGGGGGGTGAGGGGGAGAGGGGGAGGAGGGGGGGAGGGGGGGAGGGAGGGGGGGGGGAGAGGGGAGGAGGGGGGGGGGGGGGGGGAGGGGGGGGTATTCCATCCTGAATTAAAGGGCTGTAGGTATGGGCAGGTTGAGCAGTTTTCGTTCGAGTGGCCTGTGATGATGATCACCCCTAGCCCTAAACCTTCAACCCCAAACCCTATACACCCTTGAACACCTAAGCCCCTTAAACCAGAAACCATGAGCTGCCATAGTCTGAGCGTGCAGGCTTCAGAGTCGAAAGCTAGGGCGGAGCGGAGAATCAAGAGGTGGTCAGTGCTGATCCCCTTAATGTTCTCCTGGTTAAGGGTCCAGGGTTTAGGGCTTATAAAATTTTGGGGCTTATAAATAGGGAACTCCGGTCACGAGCATTGCCGCAACTTACTTGTGTGACGGAGGAGATAACTTTGTGCTAACTCAGTTTAGGGAGTGGCAGGTCCTCTTGCACACCTGTGTCCTCCACAACAGAAACGTCGCGGGCTTTTTGGGGGGATAAAGGGCTGTAGGGTGCAGTGCATGAGGGGTTTTGAGGCCTTGAAATTGAAGTAGTAGGATGCACCCCCCCCCCCCCCCCCGCTACGAAGCCTACAAAAAAAACTAACTTCTCAAACGACAGCCAAGATTCGGACTCTTTGATGCAGAACCATTCCTCAGACGCTTCTATAGGGGCTCTGTGATGTTGCATTCTGCGGAAACACATACGGGTACAACAAGAACTGGTTTGAAACATCTGGATAAACCAACAACCGATCGAAATGAATGAAGGCCGAAGCTGAGTTGTGCTTTAATTCCTTGCAAATTAATTTATGAACTTAAGGAACTTAAGGAAAGAAGAGAAACTTGAGAATTCTCGCAAACCCTAAGCCCTGAACCCAGGAAGGCATAATTGTCTTTATGGATACCCTCGACCGAATTGTCTGGGCAAGGTCACCGAAAACTGATTGAACCATGCACGGATCCCTTTGAGCGGGATCCCGGCCCAGGTCACCGAGAGAAGCAGGGGGTTCAGGGTTTAGGGTTGGGGGTTTAGGGTTTAGGGTTGGGGGTTTGGGGTTGAGGGTTGAGGGATAGCGATAACTTCCCTCTTAGTGTGGCTCGTGCCAAGCCGACTGCCTACTTTAGGCGCTACTAGATAAGACTCAATAGACATGCATATCATAATTCTTAGAAAGGATAGCTCATACAATAACAGCAGAATCACTCGAAAATTTATACAATAACCTTTACTCGAAACATCTCTGTGGAATGTCATCTCATGGCCTGCTCTGGTGGAGGCTCTCTCTCGTCCAGTTGCGTGTTGGGACCCCTCGCAAGTGTTCCTATGATAGTTCGGATGCACCTGGGTAGAGATCCACGCTCACCCAGCTGCGATGGCGTGTGTGTGTGTGTGTGTGTGTGTGTGTGTGTGTGTGTGTGTGTGTGTGTGTGTGTGTGTGTGTGTGTGTGTGTGTGTGTGTGTGTGTGTGTGTGTGTGTGTGTGTGTGTGTGTGTGTGTGTGTGTGCGTGTTGCGTGTGCGTGTGCGTGTGCGGTGCGCGTGCGCGTGCGCGTGCGCGTGCGCGTGCGCGTGTGCGCCGTGCGTGCGTGCGTGCGTGCGTGCGGTGCGTGCGTGTGCGTGCGTGCTGTGTGTGCGGTGTGCGTGTGTGCGTGTGTGCGTGTGTGCGTGCGTGTGCGTGTGCGTGTGCGTGTGGGTGTGGGTGTGTGTGTGTGTGTGTGTGTGTGTGTGTGTGTGTGTGTGTGTGTGTGTGTGTGTGTGTGTGTGTGTGTGTGTGTGTGTGTGTGGTGTGTGTGTGTGTGTGTGTGTGTGTGTGTGTGTGTGTGTGTGTGTGTGTGTGTGTGTGTGTGTGTGTGTGGGTGTGTGTGTGTGTGTGTGTGTTTTGCATCTAGTCTGGGAACGAAATTGGGATTACTGTTTCTAAGGCTTAGACACATCATGCTACAGGTTTCTGTGCGTTGCTGCTGACAAATTTGTCTGCATGCAACCATCAATCACCAAAGCTCAGACCAATCCAGAAGTACGTCCGCAAGAGACCATTGTTGGTAGGCTTTGACATTGCCCAGGTGCACTTTCGAGCGCAGCAGCAGTACTCGGACGGTCTTCAGGTCGCGGTTCCAGCAGCCAGAACCTTGACGAGGCAATTCCGGGGAGACGTTCTTGGTTTGTTTGGGATTGTGGATTTGCAGGGCTTCATTGTGTTGTTGCGGTCGTGATCGGTCACCCACCGAGCATGTGCTGGATTTGGTGAAAATTGTCTTCTGTCGACGTCCGTGTGTTCACGATCAACTCCAAATGCGGTGCCTGAACATGCACCAACCGTCGAGCCTTGCAATCCCTATGTACACTATCACCTCATCCTAGTTAAGCCCCGATGCTGAAATTTCACTGGAAAGAGAAGACATGGGCGCATGATTGCCCCCAGAAGCCTTATCTGTTCACCTGTTGCTTTCGTCTCATTCTTTCTGTCATGACACTACCTTTGCCGAAGGAGTTCCAGCACTGAAGGCAGCGCGGAGCAAGCCTACCACTGCGTATGAGGGCGGCACAAAACCTAAAGAGATGCCGCAGTACTTGTGCTTCTGAGGGCGGCCAAGCACTGAAGGACAGAAGTGGAGCCTCTACTCTTTTACCTTTGAATGGGGTCTTCCAGTCGGACTTTTCAGGCCCTTGGCGCGAATCTATCAACATTGGATACAAGCTATATGCCAAAAACACGTCTCTAATAATCTAAACGGAAGCTCGCTCTCTCTATCTCTGTCTTGGCTTACATGGTACGTCTTCTTCCTATTCCAAGGAGCGAAGCTGCACAGGTGACCTACACCTTACACCCAGTGGATCTCCCAAGCAGCGACACAGTCTAGTATCAGAGTATCCCGGCAACCAAGAAGCAGCAAGTCGCACGCGGCATCGCTGCGGAACATCCTCATGCAACTGCTCTGCTTGTGGAGCTCGGGAACGACACCGCGCTAAAGGATGTCTGGGGAGCCCCTACATCCCTGGCTTGAAAACGCTCGGCAAGGGTTCAGGGTTCAGGGTTTAGTTCTATTGCCTCTGTCTCCACGCCTTCAAGGGGCCCAGCAAGATACAGGCAAGCCCTTCATGAGGCCTGAAAGAGAACTCAAGCAACTCGCCGTCCTGTCGGCAACGGAGTCTATCCCCGATTTTGGGAAACAACGCAAGCCGCACGGAATACAGCTGAAGGCCTATAAGGGCAGGCCTGGGCATGGAAAGCTTACAAGGATTGGAGCTGAATTGTCGTTAAACCCTAAACCCCCTAAACCCCAAAACTTCTGGCAGGCAAGCATCTGCAGCATCTCCGGTTCGATCGGAAGCCTCCAACGACGCGGGGGTTAAAGGTCTGCTTTAAACCCGAAACCCGAAACCCTAGGCCCTAGGCCCTGGGCTCCAAGAAGGTGAAGGTTACGCACTTGACTGAAAAGGCCTGGCTGATCAAGGATGCTCCGCTAAGTGTGGGGTAGGGTTTAGGGTTTAGGGTTTAGGGTTTAGGGTTTAGGGTTTAGGGTTTAGGGTTTAGGGTTTAGGGTTTAGGGTTTAGGGTTTAGGGTTTAGGGTTTAGGGTTTAGGGTTTAGGGTTTAGGGTTTAGGGTTTAGGGTTGACCTGAACCCCAAAACCTACACCCGAAATACTGACTTGCCCAGGTGCTAGGAACGACAAAGGGGCTCCATGTTGCTTAGAGGCGCTTAGAAGATATGATGCCGCTTGCAAAAATGGAATACATGCACTGCTTGGGACCTCATGACCGTCAATACCCCGCCCCCCTCCCTCCGAGTGTGGATTGAAGTTAAGGCACAAGGCACTTTGGGCAGAGTTGCCCTACTGTAAGCCGAACGGGGACTTTTGACTATTTGCTCTACTTGCAATATATCCACATTCCTGTAAAGGAATTACTAGGATGGCGCTTAACACCCTTTGAAAAGTACTCCTGATTCTGATCCTCTTCAACCCCATAAGGGAAAATAGAAAAGGACCCAAGGGCCTACCCAGTTCTCCACCCTGAACCCTAAACCCTAAACCCTGAACCCTAAACCTTAAACCCTGAACCCTGAACCCTGAACCCTAAACCCTAATTTAGGCGCATGTTCCTTAGCAACCCTGAAGACCCGTGGCTGGAAGCCTGCCATCCTGTGTGGCGAGCTGGGTCAAGAGCGGCGTATCGTGCAAAAAGGGCTGGCCTGGGAGTAGGTTTAGGGTTTAGGGTTTAGGGCTACGGGTTTGGAGTTCTGATTGGGTTCTCTGACAACTTGGGGACTGGGCTGTGCGGTGAAGAATCCGTTCAAGGAATGCGCTGGGGTCAAGAATGCACCAGCACCCTGTACTCGGGCCACGCTAAGCCCCTTATACGCTTGAGACCGGAGTCTCTTTGTCAGCAGGATGTAGAGCACTGCACCCAAAGCGAAGAGGTCCTTGAGCAGGGGACGCTGGTGTGAGTGCAGGCACCATGTGTCACATAGCGGACTGTTGCGGCACCTTTGTGTGCCTCAATCTTTCAACCTGCTGGGCTTCAAGAACTCATGAGACAGGCTTTCCTTGCCGACAAAAACGACATGCAGATGAGGTGCGGTCGCCTTGCCTCCCTTGCGGTTCGCGTACACTTCCGGTGCCAAGTAACCTCAAGAATCGCCCGCAAAAACGACCCCCCAAAGGGCTGGGTTCATCGTGATGGAGACAGGAATGCCCAATTTGATCACATGGGGTGCAAGCGAGGTACCCAAGGTCCCACCAGTCCAGGTAACTTCCGCAGTCTCTGGTCCATCAGGCAAGTGCGAAGCCTTGCTGAGGCATTCGTTTTTTTGGGTTTCAGGTTCCGGCTCCATGCCCCGATGATGACGAGCTTCCGTCAGCTTTGTAGACTGTACAAAAATTGCTCACTCCTTGAACGCCTTACCCTGACCATCCCATCCCTACACCCCATCTTGAAGCGTGAGACCTCAGATATCTGCAAACTCTGATCTGAGGCTGGGATGGGCGAGATCATGTTGCGTTCGCGACACGAGATCGAAGTCCCCCAGAAGCACGCGGAGGCCACCGTCAGCAACCTTTTTCCGTTCCGAACTGACATCAATCCCACAACTAGAAGCCTTCTAACCAAAAGAACCCTTTCTGCAGCTTTTGGAGCAGACTACGGCTCCTTCTTTGCATTCTTTCAGCAAGCCCACTAGGCCATTCTTGGGGTAGTTACATGGCTCCTTAGTATGGGCCCTTAAATGGGGACCGCTTGTATACCCCATACATACCCTATACAACCCAAGGGTTCAGAACCCGTTAAAGAAGGTAAGGGGCCAGATTCAAGGACATGAAACTACCCTCAGAGCACTAAACAGTCTGAAGCCCTATGTTTTCAGTCTTCAGTCATTATGGCCATGGAGGCCTGATCACCAGTCACAGAACTTGGCTCCCCGAACAGATGGGCTTCGATCAGCAGAATAGGGTTTAGGGTTTAGGGTTTAGGGTTTAGGGTTTAGGGTTTAGGGTTTAGGGTTTAGGGCTTCAATCAGCAGAACTAATTTAGACAATGAAGGAACCCCAAATGACCTGATCAATCCGAATCGGAACGGCGCCAGGTAGGGGTCCGATAGACCCTAAAAGCCCTGAGGCCCTAAAGCCCGAAAACACTGAAACCAAAAACCCTCAAACTCTGACACGACTGAATTCCAGAACCCTAAAGTCTTAAAACCCCCAAGACCTAAAATCCCTTTAACCCTTTCACTCTGCAACACGAACGAGCTCCCAAAGCCCGCAAGCTAGAGGCTTGAGTACAGGGTTAGGGTTCAGGGCTTAGGGCTTAGGGTTTCAAGGCCACAGCGCCATGATGTTGGCGGTCTTGATATCTCCATGCACGATACCTGTTGGGGGGCTGCAGGACTTACAGGGCTTCAGGGGTGTTTGAGTGATTTAGGGTTTAGGGATTTAGGGTTTTAGGGTTTTCAGTATTGGGGTCCGCCGAAAGCTCCCTTTTTCACTCCTTACACCGGGGGGTTAGTGGAGGAACTTCAAGAACCATGAGAGCTGGGTGGTGAGCATGCTAGGGCGGAAAGCCCTGGGACCTTCCTGAGACCCCCCCTGCAACCCCCCCCCCTCCAGACGTTGAAGGGGAGGCTTATCTATACCCGAAGCCCTAAACCCTACACGGATTCCACCGGAACTGCATCAGTTGAGCGGTCAAGTGTAAGAAAAGAACTGCACTACCCTACACACCTCAAGCCCCACAGCAGCAGGCCTTGTCTCCTCAATAAACCCTGAGTTCATATTTCTACCACCCCCCCCCTAGGTTCCCCCCTTAACTACGCCTAATTGCAACCCCTGAATAATCTTAATTACGGGGGGAACCTTCGGGGGGTAGCATAGAGGGGGGTGAGTAGGGGAACCCATGATGAGCCCAGGGAAGCCTTCAAACGGCTCAAAGCCATGGAGCTTTAACAAGCGAGGGGGAGGAGTGAATTCAAAATTATAGCCCCGGGCCGCGATCGTAACCCCAAAGGGGACCATCTGGGGGTTTCTGACATTAGGGGTGCCTTCTTGGGGTCCGTATTGATAAGGGAATCCTGCAATTTTCAGGGACTATCTTCCTAAACCCTAAACCCTAAACCCTAAACCCTAAACCCTAAACCCTATTACATCCTAAACCCTGTTACATCCTAAACCCTAAACGTAAGGATTCGGGATCCTGAGAAATGGGACCCAGCTGCCAAGGTCATGCAAGTGCTGGAGGCCATGAAGGGCCGAGTTCAGTGTGAAGGCGGCCTCAGACTCCTCTCATTGAAGTTTGGGGGTTTTTAGGAAACCCTAAACCCTAAACCCTAAACCCTTCTCATTGAATTTTGGGGTTTAGGAGGTTTAGGGTGTAGAGGGTTTCGGTTTCCTAGCAAGGTCTAGGGTTTAGGGTTTAGGGTTTACTGTAGCCCTTGGGGTTATCTGAGCCCTAAACCCCCTAAACCCCCTAAACCCTAAACCCCCTGAAGCCTAAACGCCCTAAACCCTAAACCTAAAGGTTTAAGCCTCAAACCCTAATCCCCGATCTTGAGAATCTTGCTTCGTGATGCACGTGGGCGAGTGGCTTCCGCAGAATCTGGGGTCTGCTAGTTTAGGGCCAAATGGGCCAGGCTATGAACCCTGCAGGGTTTGGGTTTAGGGTTTAGGGTCAAGCAAGCCCCTAGGTAGATTTCAGAGACTCCTTGAACGAAAAGTTGTCGACCAGGTTGTGGAGCGTGCAGCAGCAGAGCTCCTGCAGTAAAAACCAGCCCTAAACTCGAAAAAACTCTAAACCCTAAACCCTAAACCCCAAACCCCAAGCCCCTAAACCCTAAACCCCCCTAACCAAAACCCTAAATCCTAAACCCAAAGACAGGCCTCCAAGAGGAAGCGCCCCGTGCTTGGCGGCACAACAGGAGAGACGCTCCCCTCGGCGCGGGAGGGCACCACTCCATATGGGGGTTTCCGATAATGGGGCGGTACCTTTTTTGGGGGTCCCTTTAAGGGGATTCTATTCTATTTGAGGTATAAAAGGGGTACCCCTATTTTGGGGTATAAAAGGGGTACCCCTATTTTGGGAAATACCCATATATGCGAACTGTTAGGATAAGGGTGTTCTGTGCATGGGTTTTGCGTTGAAGCTTTAGGGTTTATATAGGCTTTAGGTTTCGGGTTTTGGGGCTCGCGTTTTAGATTTTAGAGTTTGGGGTTGCTGGTTTCGGGACCCTACAGGGGCAGAACAAGAAACTTAGCCGTTGAGGAGGATCTGTCTGTGCATGCAAAGACTGAACCCATGAAGGCATGGGATATGAGATCCTGGTGTGTAGGGTTTTGGGGGCTCTGTTGTTTGGGGGTGTAGGGCATTGGGTTTAGCACACTTCGGTGGTTTACATTGAATCCCCAAACCCTAGACCCTAACCTAAACCCCGTCCAGGCGGGGGCTCTGTGGCTTCATGCACGTCGGACACCCCAGAAGTACGCGTAAGTCAGGCAGGGCTATGCAATTCAGAGCCCGAAGTGCCCGAAATATGGGAGATAAACAAATGCAATATCATGTATATATACATATACATGTATATATATATATAACCCTGAATGTAAGAATAATAGGAGTACATGAATACATACCTTTATGTTGTATACAGAAGAGTCGACAAGTCACGAACCGATGATGCTACTCTCGAACTTCCTTCACCACGCGTTAATTTGGAATTTGCCACCCTGGACACATCCAACAAATCACAGAAGCGAGGTGTGTGTGTGTGCCATATATTGTACATGTTTGTATTATACATATATATATATATGTATATATGTATATGTAATAGTTGCACATACCATATACCTACGTCGAATCTTGTCGCGCATTTTCTCTGTGCGGCAGGGAAAAAGGTACTGGGCCAGCTGGTGCTCTCAATTGCTGGGACCCTGGCCGTCTTTGGAGGGTTCCGTGCGGAGCTCTTGGTGAAGAAGCCACGCATCTTCGGCTGTGCATCCAGATCCACCTAGGTCGGGGGTTTGGAGCTGAGGGCTTGGGGCTTATGTGGGACATGCATGTTTGGGGATGTAGGTCTTCGGAGAGAATGAAGTCCTCCGACTTCTTTGACGGGTTGCTGAGTGTCACGAGCCGGTTGCAGCAAACGAAGCCCCACCCGGATCGCAATAGTACCGAGAAGCCTCAAGATAGAAGAAGGTACGACGAAACCAAATAAAGTGAGCAAAGGCAAGAGAACTCTCAGTATCCCTCTCTGCCCTGGGCATCTTTTCCCCTCTGCAAGGAGGCACCTCGAAGAGACCGTGGTATTTCATGATGTAAGGGCTGCCAGAGATCTCCTTGAGCATCCCAGCCTTTTCTTCGCAAAGGGCTTGGGGATCTTGAGATCAGGTCTTTGCGGTCTGGGTCGAAACCATATACTGGTCGGTGCAGCATGGGGGAGTTGAATCTTTGAGGGGTACTTTGCATACATGACAGACATCTATGTATGAACACCCAAACTTGCGTGTACGTATTGTGTGCATAATTAACCCTTCGGCAACCGCGCAACCTGGAATCCAGGAACCCTAAACCCTAAAACCCAGGCTCAGAACCAAAACCTGGATGCGCCTCTTTAGGCAGCTCGTCGTCCTGCTGGCGACCGTTGCGGATCACAAGGAACTTGGCCTGGGCAGTTCGGGTGTATGTATATATATATATATATATACGTGCATATATATATATATATACATGTATGTATGTATGTATGTATGTATGTATGTATGTATGTATGTAGAGATTTATTTCTAAATCTACTTATTTATGTACATACATATATATATATATATTTCATATAAATAAATAAATAAATAAATAAATATATATATATATATATATATACACATATAAATTAAACATTACAGGCCGCCCTGGAGTGCATGCCAGGAAAGAACAGCTGTGGTCGCACCCAAAAGCCCCGAAAATATTCCTCAGAGCCATTGCCCAGCAATGCCGTGAACACGACACGCCGAGCTGCTGCCAGTGACTTCTTCTCCGCATCGAAATCCGGGCAGGACAGCCGATAGACGATGGAGCACCCACCGGTCCTTCAAGGGGTCGCAGCCCCAAATCCGCGAACCATCCTAAGCCAACGCCCAGACCATCCAGAAGAGCTCGCATCCCAAACCCGAGCGCATCCGTTGATGAGCTTCAGGTTTTGCTTTTCGATTCCGAGGCGGGGACGATCCACGTGGCAGCGGCATTATAAGGGCTTCGGTCGCCAATGCAGAGTTGGGAGGCCATTCTGGAGATTCTCAAGCGTCCGCAACAATGCCCACAAACGAAGCCCCACTCAAACGAAACAGCCCACCTAAGCCCGAAACCCCCGGGTCCCGAGTACGTCCGCAACGTCCATGGTGAACGACAAGTCCTCCCGGCTTGAGCTTAGGGTCTACAGGGGCTGGGTTGCGGGCTACATGGGTTCTAGGGCTTCTACTTACAGGGGTCTAAGATTTGCAGGGTTCAAGCGATAAAAATCTTCAATTTGTAGGGTTTAGGGTTGCTGGTCGACTCTGGTCTGGGGTCTATTTCAGAGGGGGTTGCAGGGATGAGGAAGCATTACGAAGACGGGGGCTCCCTACTTTGTGCGATCCTTTGGCCGGTTCTGCGCATCAACGGCGCTGTCCGCCCGGAGGCAGGCATTGAAGTGCAGCGTCGGCAGATTCGCATTTGTGTCCATGATCCCCTTCTGACATAAACCTACAGGAGGTTGGGTTTTTTCTTGAACGGCCGAAGCAGTTGAACAGGGTAACCCTAAACCTTAAATCCTAAACCCTAAGCCTTAAACCGGCTCTACTACAAACTCGAGTGGTTCCCAACCTCCTTCGGAAGGGCGCACCCGCTATGCAGTCGCCCGGCGCGAAACGGCACAGGAAACTTGCACCTTACCTATATGCCCTGGAACCTGTACCCATCAATCAACCGGGTGCGACGGGCTTTCGAGCCAAAGCGGCTCCAGCATGTTTTGCCAGGGTTTACCCGCAGGGGCTGCTTCACCATGTTCAACTAGACCTGAAGTACCCAGAATACAGAAAATAGCATTTTCTAGTATGTAGAGGAACATTGCATACTGTTTGCTTTACTCACGGCCTCTTGATCGTCCCTTTAGGTGGCCAAGGTCCTCTAGTTCGGCCCGCCCCGCTCCCAGATTTTCTTGGCAACGTTGGGTTCAGACGTCTCTGCCCTTTCCTGAAACCCTCATACAGGAGACTACTGCTGTATTTCAATTATGATACCCATAGGTCCCCGAAATCGGAGGTGGGGCTATTGTCTCCGGTTTTTTTTTGCAGGGAGGTTTCAAGATCCAAGGCTCACTGGCAGGGTGTACTTCTCTGCCACCGCCTCAGGTCCACCCTAAACCCTAAACCCGAAAAAACAGGAGGCTTCATTCCAGGGGGTGGCGGGGTGTCAAGACCACTGGACCGGGAGATGCTTCACGCAGGCGTCTGTTCCTCATGGATCAACTTTGGCGAACTTTTGGGCCACTCCATGCTTTCTACAGTGACCTGCGGCGCGTCGTTTCAAGAATGGTTTGGAAGTCTGCAACTTGATATTCGTCGAGGAAACCTCGCATTCTGTTTCCAGGTGACGTGGTCGCAAGACAGTCAGGAAGCGTGCGTGCTAGACATGTCAGCCTCGGTAGCATCATCGATTCAGAGCCCCCCTCGGCTTGCAAACCATAAGGTGAGAAAGACTCTAAGCTGCCAATCCCCATGCTGCCAAGCCCTTAACTCCAAACCCACAAGCAATCAATCTGAAAAGCCCCCAAGCCCTACATCGTGCTGCCTTGAGCGCTGCCAGTGTATCTCCTCTGCATCGTGTGCCCACTTCACTCTGGGTGCAGCTCTTATTGCTGAAGACAAGAAATCTTAGGTGTATTAGGTGTGTTACTTCAATGATCCACAATGTTGGAGTTGCTTCTGACATTTGTCATGCGGGGTGCGTTGGATGTGGGTTTGCTCAGGGCTTGGGGCTTAGATACAGGTGTCCCCGACCCCAAAGACCTAAAGCTAGGTCAGGCAGTGAGAACACTGAATCTTGAACGTTGAAGCCTTGCTCCCCGACAGGGCGCGTCCCATCCAGACCAAACCAAATCCTGAGTCCGCGCAAAGCCTGTAAACGCCCCTTCCCCCCCCTCCCCCCCCTCCCCCCACATGATCTCTTCACTCTCCTTCCATCGTGAGGCTGCTGGAGTAGCCATTGAAGCAGGCACCCCACCTGAGACAGCAAGAGCTTCCGGAGTGCTACACAGTGGGTTTAGGGTTGCCAGATGCCTGGATGCAGGATCCATATCTTGTCGCCTTATGACGGCGCACTGCACCATGTGCCTACCCTCAAAGCCGCAAGTCATTTTGTGCCTCTTCCTCCCAAACTTCTGCAGAGTCCGAAAGGAAACTCCAATAATCCCTAAACCCTAGACCCTAAACTTCGCCTAAACCCTCAACCCTAAACCCCAAACCCTGAACCCCAAGCCCTGCACCCTCAACCCTCAGCCCTTCTTCGGTCACAGGCGCAACGCGCCACGGAGGGAGTGTCGAGCGGGGTCGTGCGATTGGAAGGTCAAGGTCTCCTTGCTGGGAAGGAAGGTCGTACCAGACAGGGCGGGTCCAGGGTTTAGCGTTTAGGGCTCCGGGTTTAGGGTTTAGCGCTTGAGGTCACGGTAAACTTCCCGGTCCTTTGCAAGCTGTCGTCTTCCTTATACTTAATCCCGCGCCCAGGTACCGTATAGTGCGGCCCTTGAGAGGCTACTCTTTGCTTAAGCCCCCCCCCAGCCCCCCCAAAAAAGGAAGTAATAAACATATTCTTCGGGCAATATAGGGATGATTATCTGGCATTTTTGGGAGGTTCTTAAGCAAATAGTACGAGATGAGCAGTAGTGCATCGGAGAGTCCTTCAGGCGATGCTGCAGAATGCCTCGGGATTCTCAACAAAAGGCAGAACGGAACAACTCAAGAATCACCTTCAAAGAGCGCCTTAAATCAAGTCGTGCAGAATCTGAAGAACGAACCGAGAACCACGAAACCGTAACCCCAATGAATGTGTAACCCCTACATTGGGATGTTCCCCCTATACTTCATAAGGACTATAGTACCCCCTAAGGGGGACATCCCAACCCCAAAGGCCTAAGCCAAGAATACCCCGTCACGACAAGGGCGCCTAAAGCTTCGTCGCGAGCTGGTGGCAGCTCCTCAGAGTTTGTCCGAAGGAACAATGATGTCTCTAATGCTCGAGTCGATCGACTTTTGCACGGGTTTATAGGGGGTCAGGGTCGAGGGTTTACAAGGGTTTAAAGGCCTTTTCAGGGTTAAAGGGGCTTATTTGGCTGAGTGCGACATCTCTGAGCTTTAAAGATTCCGCCGAAGGTATGATTCGAATTATTGATCATGTTCGAGGCTCGTGGGGTAGTCTAGAACTGCACCCTCTTGGAGATTACGTAGGATATACTGAACTGCAAGGGGCCATTGCGAAAGCTGAGGCTGCTAAGTACCACTGAACTGCCTCGGAGGTTGAAATATGGGTTGATGAGATGACGAAGGCATGCTGTACCTCGAACATGCCTGACAAAAGTATACCTGAGCTCTACTCCAGTCCAGCTCCTTCTCAAGTTACCACCCCGGCCCGCCGGAGCTAGGAACAGCCCACAGTGCAGTTTGAAACAGAGTGCCGCTCCCTAATCCGCCTAATCCGCCTGCAGCCCAGTCGCACGCGGCTCAGAGGCTCTGTATGCCTCCCATGGTCCGTGAAGCCCTACATCCCTCCCAGCCCCAGCCCCTGTCACAGACAAAAAAGGCCCTGGGTGGGCCGTGTGGTGTGCGCCTCGTAAGCATCGAAAAGGTCCGACGCAATGGGTGAGTAACCTGAGCAAGCACCCATGTCTGAAACCTCACCCTCACACCTAAACTCCAAGCCCTCAATCTCTTCAAAGCGACTCTGAAGGAAACCCGAGACCTGAAACCTGACCCAAAGGCCGGGAGGGAGGCATGAATGCAACTCTTGATGGCTCCATGTGGGCGCATACCAAGGAGGACTCTTAAGCACATCATAGGGTGAGCCTATGTCGCGCAGCTCTGGGTCAATCAGGTGGCAATAGCCATCTCCGAAGGCATGAAGGCACTGCATCATGACCTCAAGAACCCAGAATCTGCAAACTTCAATGCATTAATGTCGTGGCTGCTGAGGATGTTTGAGTGCGGGTATGGGGTGGGGGGGGTTATGTAAGCTGCAAGGAATCTACAGTTAACTACCACTGGCCCCAATGGCCCCATTATGCCCTCGTATGTGTAAAGCAAGGCTTTGAATGCACTTTCGAACATCAGGCATGTGCTCGGGGCCTCTCGTATGCCCCTACCACACTACCATGCATCCCCAGACCGCACAAAATGCAGCCCGCGTCACGAAGGAGATGGTGTCGAGGCGGTCGCTGTATTGAGGAATCCTGCCAGTGCTCGTGGGATTTGAAACGCGCTGCCCCACCTTTGATCCCGAACCCTCCCCTGGGCCGGAAGCGGCTGAATAAACTCCCAGGTCAGGAGCCTGCTTGCCGCGAAAGTGTAGGGTTCCATGCCGGGCCTTGGATGCAGAAGCACGTGGGCAGTGGGCACACGAAAGGCTTCTGTGTCTTCTCGACAAGGCTGTGCCATCCTCGCTTCGCCAGTTTTGTTTGAGATAACGCTGTGAGTTTGGATGACGCCCATTCTTCACATGCACTTGCAGTTCCAGGATGAATTTCACAAACGAGGGCGCACAATTCCGCTCCTGTCGCAAGTCGCTGATGAGGGCCAGCCCTTGTTTTCTAGACAGCTGACCCAATGTAACCCCAAGACACAACCAACAGACACACACACGGAGATAAGAGAGTAAACTCTCACTGGCTTCCCTGTCCGAAGATCTTATGCATGGTGACGAAATTGTGGCCGATGTCCCAAGGTGCAAGCCATCTGGAGCGTTCGGACTTGAAATTATTTGAGGACCGAGGATTCCGGGTTTTGAGGGTACATGATGTCACAAGCAGTATAGTGGATACCAGCTGCAACAACTTGCCCAGGTACTCCACGCGCAGGTACGTTTTCCTGCCCGATGACATAGAGCTTCGTTGGCGCGAGCTATGTCAAAGGACCTCGCGCCCCCTGCATAAAACACATTCACGAAATGTCCGGCCAAGCCTCAGAGACTTTCCAAAACCCTTAGCTTAGAATCAGGGTGCACACACACACGCCCCTCGGTCAGAGGGGACGGCCCAAAACATGCGGTACTTCCGACAACGGGAAAGTGAAAGAAGACATGGCGTCACACAGATCCTAGCAACTAAAAAAAAAAAGAAAAGGTTAAGGCTGAATAAGGAGCCGAGCATCGCCAATCCATCCATAAAATTCCATTGGCGCTAAGGCCTCTATTGCGGTCCGGAGGACCTCCATTAGGCCCCACCTCGGGCCACACGGGTGCTAAGACCCACCATTCTTGCTCTTGGGACTAGCCCTCTGTTGCCCATCCACCTGAAAGTTACTCATCGCTCGAGAGCGGTCTAGTGGGCTCCATGCGTGGCACTAGGCCTCTCGACCCAACCTGCCAGGTTATTGGGCCTCCATGGTACCATGGTGAGTCGCACAACGACCCGTACAGCTCCCTCGCGGGATAACTGCGATTGGCAACAAGGCCACACACGGAGATAAGAGAGTAAACTCTCACTGGCTTCCCTGTCCGAAGATCTTATGCATGGTGACGAAATTGTGGCCGATGTCCCAAGGTGCAAGCCATCTGGAGCGTTCGGACTTGAAATTATTTGAGGACCGAGGATTCCGGGTTTTGAGGGTACATGATGTCACAAGCAGTGTAGTGGATACCAGCTGCAACAACTTGCCCAGGTACTCCACGCGCAGGTACGTTTTCCTGCCCGATGACATAGAGCTTCGTTGGCGCGAGCTATGTCAAAGGACCTCGCGCCCCCTGCATAAAACACATTCACCGTCAGTCTTCTATACGAAATGTCCGGCCAAGCCTCAGAGACTTTCCAAAACCCTTAGCTTAGAATCAGGGTGCACACACACACACACACACAAACAAAAAAAGAAAAACAAAGACGTAAATTAGCAACTTAAGGAGAAGAGCCCCCCGAAGCTGGAACTGGAGCTTCGCGTCCGAGTCGCGCTGATTGCCACCAAACCTGCATTTCTCCTGGAGCGAGGATCCGCAACCACACCTTGGATGAGGGCTCTTAGGGCTGAAGGAGCTAAGGACAAGCATTGAGACGACCGTGCCCTTGCTGACGGGGGAAAGCTACTACTTCATGCCCACGCACAGCCCAGAAGCGTCAAGGCGACTCATTGCCTGACAGCCCCCCCTCCCCCCCCACTGCAAATCTGCCATAAGCTTGGCATGTTCCGAACGGTTTGCACAGCCGGATGAATTTCTTCATGGACACCTTTTTTTGGTAGCCTGAATTAGAAGCAATTCAGAGCGACCCAGCCCCCGCCTCTACCAGATTGTGAATTCTGAGCTGACCAAGGAGCTCCAGCACTGCCGAAACGGCCAGCCAAGAGCGGTCTACACCTGGAATTCTGTTGCTTCAGTTTGATGAGCCCGAACCCTATAGACCCTAACCCCTGGACCCTACGGCCGCTTTTGGAGACCTCCAGCCACCCCAGAACTGCACGGAATGCTTGGGAAGTTCGCAGTGTGCGCCGGGTTCAGGGTTCAGGGTTCAGGGATTCGGGTTGAGGGTTCAGGGTTCAGGGATTAGGGTTCAGGGTTTAGGGTTTAGGGTGAAGGGTTCAGAGTTTAGGGTTAAGAGAGTTTTTGAAAAGGGGGGAGAAGGCAGGATGGGGAAAGCCCCAAAACAAGAGCTTAAGTGCAAAGGTCGATGATGGCTCTGCAGACCATCCGAGCAAAGACCTTCGGACCTGACATGCTGGCCTCAAAACTCTGGACCCTTAGCCCTAATAATTAGCCCTAATAAACACTAAACGCTAAACCCTGAAACCAACAGCCAACAGCCTTGAAACCCTAAACCCTAAACTCTGAACCTTAAGTCCGAAACCCTAAACCCTGAACCTTAAGTCCTAAACCTTAAACACTGCACCTTAAGCTGATGGTATTTGCCAGGCCCGGTCGCGTGGTCGGCGGTGGGGGGCTTCGAGGGTCTTCGGGCGCACGGAGCACGGCGGCCTCCGCAGCCGGTTGTTTAGGGTTTCGGGTTTAGGGCTTTAGCGTTTAGGGTTTCGGGTTTAGGGTAACCCTGCAGGGATGTGTAGAAGTGCCTTGGTATGATTGCGCGCACCTTTTTGATCTCTTGCAGCAATCCCATTCTTAGGGGCTGAAGACTCTAGCCCCAAACAAGTTAACCTTTGAAATATACTAAGGTTCTATACCAAAAAGGTTCAAGGTTACCTGCCCCTAAGCATTTTCAACAGGGTGCCAAAGAAGGGACCCTCATTCAGAACATCAAGATTTTTTGGGGGGTTAGGTTGTGGATTCAAGGGGGCACATCGAACAAACACCCGCTGCCTCCTCGAACAAGGGACGTCTACAATGGCATCTACACTCTAAAAACCCTAAAACTGTAAAAAAGCCTCGGGTTACAGGCCATGATACTTTGGGCATCCAGGTGTGGCTTCTTGGAGCAACTCGGCCCTCTCAACCCTAAACACTAAACCCTAAACCCTAACTCGGCCCCTTGATATACCAATTCCCCGAAAAATGGACCACATAGAGACTCGGAGAATAAAGTCCCAATGATGCCCCCAAGCCTAAACCCCCCGTCCCACCCCCAAACCCTAACACTCTTACGCCCCTGACCCAACCCAAAGCCCCGAGCTACTAAACCCAACGAGCCCCACAAGACTTTCAAGGTTCGTGCCACCAAGAAGCTAAGGGTTGAGGGTTGTTAGGTTTTAGGGTTTTGGGTTTAGGGGTTGCCAACCGCGACCTGCCATCGCAGCGAGTCCACGTAGACCTCGGAGCGTGAGCTGCTTCTGAGGCTTTGCTCAAAAAGGTCTGTGCGGTTTTGGGGGGAAGCACCTAAACTGTAAATCCTCAACCCTTTAGGCTCCTCATGGCTTATGGTAAACCCTAAACCCTAAACCCTTGTGAGCCTAAACCCTACACCCTAAAACCCTAAACCCTAAACTCGATGGCTAGTCTCTGAAACCATGCGCTCAAGTTTGACGGCAAAGCCTACCGCACACCGAAGCTTGAACGGGCCTCAGGTATAGGGTTTCGGGTTCAGGAGTCTGAGCCCTAAGCCCTGAACCCTAAACCCTAAGCACTCAAGTTGCGACACCGCCTGTGACCCTAAACCCTAAACCCTAAACCCTGAACCCTAAACCCTTGTGAGCCTAAACCCTGAACCCTAAGCCCTTGAGCCAAAGGTCCAGCTCCCCCCCTTCGTTGCGGACGATGGACATGTGGCCGCCTGGGGCTTTGCAGCTCCGCGGCTTGGTAGGGTTCAGGGTTTAGGGTTTAGGGTTTAAGGTTTTAGGGTTTAGGGTTTAGGGTTTAGGGTTTCGGGTTTAGGGTTTGTAGAGGTTAGGGTGTAGGATTGAGGCTTTATTTGCCCAAAGTCTTAAACCCCAAACCCTAAACCCTAAACCCAAAAACCTAACAATCTTGAACACCCCGTGAAGTCCTGAATAACACTCTACACGGACACCATAGATCCCGGGCCCCAAACCTCTATCTCTCGAATCTTTCTCAAGTCACAGAAAACAGCAGCAGATGTTCAGAACATCTCCAAGACCCCAAAAACCCTAAACCCTGCACCCTTAAACCCTAAACCCTAAACCCTGAACCCTATACCCTAAACCCTGAACCCTAAAACCTTGTCACGCCCCTACAGCCTACAGCAACTGACTTCCGAGCCTTGGCAGTCCCATACCCCTTCGAGCGCAACGTTCAGCTGGAGGAGCAGCACTTCGAACCTATGCTTTGGCCGTGGCTCAGGGTTTTAGGGGTTTAGGGTTTAGGGTTTAGGGTTTAGGGTTTAGGGTTTAGGGTTTAGGTTGTAGGGGTTTAGGGTTTAGGGTTTAGGGCTTAGGGGTTTCAGGGCTTAGGGTTGAGGGTTTAGGGTTTTCGGGATGTACATGGGTTGGGATGTTCCCCTTATACTAACAGTCCTTAACAAGGCTTATAAGAGGTACTATAATCCCTGTTCAGGACCGTTTGTAAAAATAAGGGGGGACATCCCGAGATGTAGGGTTTGGGGTCTTAGGGGTTTAGGGTTTGGGATTCAGGGTTGGGAATTACTGGGGTTTGGGGGGTTTCGATGGCAGCATAGCTCAATCCACGGCACGGCGGCTTCGTCCAGAAATGCCATCCTCTGTGACCGGGGATGGCAAAGGGGACGGGAGTTCCAGTGATTTTTTGGGGGTTTCGGGTTTAGGGCTTCGGGTTTAGGAATTCCACCCAAACCCCCCCCCCCCCCCCCCCCCCCCCCCCCCCCCCCCACCCCACCCAGCAACCACAACAACCATGTCTACAATTGGAGGTCCGACAGCCCCAACTCCTAAACCCCTCAACCCCTCAACCCCTCAACCCCTCAACCCCTCAACCCCTCAACCCCTCAACCCCTCAACCCCCAAACCCCTGAGCTACTACAGCAAGGGTTGCTCTGGTGGGCGGTTCGGAGCCTGAGAGTCTGTGTGCCGTGTTGGGGGACTGACATAGAGGACAAAATGCGCCTTGGGGGGGGTGGGCGAGTGCACCAGCACATCTCGGTACTTAAACATTGAGTCCCGCGTCCTAAACCCTAAACCCTAAACCCAATTTCAGGGGCATAATTCCTTGATGCAGTCCAAGCTTCGACTCTGCAGTTGCCGCTCCAAGTCGCTTTGCCCTGGCCGAAGCGTGAGCTAAGGCCCCTGAAGACCCTATCATTTTTAGCCCCAACTATGAACTCCTCAGGGCACCAAACCCTAAACCCTAAACCCTAAACCCTAAACCCTAAACCCTAAACCCTAAACTTTAAACCCTAAACCCTAAACCCCAAGCCCTAAACCCGAAACCCTAAACCCTAACTAAACCCTAAACCCTAAGCCCTATCATTATGAGCCCCAACTATAAGCTCCTCAGGGCACCTAGAATCCACCCTCAACCCTAAACCCTAAACCCCAAACCCCAAACCCTAAACCCGAAACCCTAAAGCCTAGCAACTTCGGGACGACAGGCCTGTGAACTCCAACACTGCAAAGGGGACATCCGCCTCCTCGTGTTCCTGACAAGGCCTTGGGCAGCGAGGACCCTAAACCCTAGCCCTAAACCCTAAACCCCAAAGCCTAAACCAGGGCATTTGGGCTTTTGGGGGCATGTTAAGCGTACTTTAGGGCTAGGGCTTAGGGCTGGTTAGGATCCGGCACCTTGACAATGAAGACCTCCCCAAACATGGGGGGTGTGCAGGGCATCTTGGCGACCTGGTTTGGCTCCTTGGGGTTTAGGGTTTAGGGTTTCGGGTTTGGGGTTTGGGGCGAATTTGCTTCGAAACCCAAACTCGAGGTGAGAATCTGGCTCAGTAAGCACCCAGCCAAAATCAACCCCAAAACGACAACTGGAAACCCAACACCGGGGAAGCCTAAAATCTCACGACCGCCAAGCTAGTCATTGAAACCGCACTCTCCCCAACACATAAGGGACTGCTTTTTGCAAAGTGCTAGCTTAAACTTGTACCCCCCCCCCGAAGGCACTTGAGTCAATCCAACAGTTCGGTTTACTGCTTCAGGAACACATACAAAGCTCCACGAGCCTATTCGGCGTTTTTGAGTCGTGGGCAAGAAGGACTTCATAAGGCCATGCTCCCCTGAGCCCTAGAAGCCCCTAGACCCCCAAGTGGGGTTTAGGGCTTGGGGTTTAGGCTTAGTTGCTGAGTTCACAATCCCCCCAAAAAAGTGTACACTTTCAGTTCTATAGGGGATTATAGAATCCCAAAAAGTGTAAAGTGTACTCATTCAGCTACTAAGTAGGGTACCTGATTAGTTCGGGGCGCTCCAGCGTCCGCACCGCCACCAGTGGCCAACAGCGGAGGAGGAGTGAACCCAGCAAGGACCGGAGCCTGCTCAGCGAAAGCTGTGGGTTTAGGGTTTAGTTGCAGGCTCCTTAAGGGAGGAGGGGGGGTTTTGGGTTTTAGGGGGTTCAGGCGGTGAGTTAGCCCTTAAAGCAATTTTCGTCAAAGCACCAACAAGTCTCGTCCGACAACACCATGGGCTACAGTATCTTCTCTCACCTAGGGGATGGGCTATCTTCTCTCACCCAGGGGCTTGCCCCACTGAATTCGAAATGAAGTACCACCCCCTTCAAGAAAACCGGAACGGCAATTGTCTTTTCCATAGGATTGCTTGAAGAAGACTGCCAGCCCAAAATAGGGACCCTCAACCCCAAACCCTAAATCCTACCCTGATTTGAAGAACCCGGTCTGGGATCCTCCGCGGAGTTTTTGGGCCCAGCACGGCAGTGAACAGCGAGGCGCAGGTGAGCCTCGAAGTCGGGATATCGGGGGGTATAAGGAGGGACCCCTAGAAGGGACCCATACTCTTTTTCCCCTCAACCCTTTTGAAACCTTGTAGTGTCCCTATATATACCTAAGTAGCCCCCTAAATAACCCTTATAAGGGTCCCTCCTCTAGTCCCTTGAAGTTAGGGTCTGGCGTCTTGCGTCGAGGGCTTCGCCGAAGGCAGGG
This sequence comes from Symbiodinium natans, assembly GCA_905221605.1. Classification (NCBI taxonomy): domain Eukaryota; class Dinophyceae; order Suessiales; family Symbiodiniaceae; genus Symbiodinium; species Symbiodinium natans. The sequence goes on along the minus strand of CAJNDS010002501.1, from coordinate 1,054,513 downwards.
AACTGAGGAGGCGTGGCGGCAGATAGAAAACCCTCCTCCTGGAATCTATGTGACCTCTTGGGCTTGTCAAACTACAGGCTTCCGAGGGCTGCCCATTGTGGATGAACAGATACTGGTAAGGAAGCCACTGTAACGAAGCCCTAGGTAGTGGACATGCTTCTTTTGAGGATCCTCTCGTGTGAGTGAGCTCCAGACAGTTCTTGCTGAACAGGCGGGGCACCGTGTCCGGGTACCCTGATCTCAGCACGCAGTCCCCTTCGGCTATGACACCATGAGAAAGTATGCCGGTTCCCTAAAACCCAAACCCCAAACCCTAAACCCTTTTAGCCTTTTTCCTTAGGTCATACGGTGATCCGGGAGAAGGTTGCGTTCACCCTAGCCGAGCCAAGCAGCACGAAGCCACGCAGGGCCATTGGATCGATGCTTGCCTTGCATCTGCTTTTGGGAGGAAAGGGTTTGGGGTTTGGGGTTCGGGGTTCGGGGTTCGGGGTTTGGGGTTTGGGGTTTGGGGTTTGGGGTTTAGGGGGTGTCTCAATGAGTGGGCGCGCTGATGCTGAAAGCACCCAGGCGCGCGCCCCGACCTGCATAAGCCCACCCCCGCTGGCGCTCCACCCTCGCCTTAACCTCTACGGGTTTAGGGTTCTTTTGAACTCTGATAGTGCTTTTGTTTTTTCTTTAAAAGTTGGGTCTAGAGAGTCTAGAAGCTCGGGGGCCTCGATACAGATAATTTACCCTGAAGTTCGCAGCCCCTTGGCGTTGCAAGGGATGATGTCCATCATTCGAGGGCTTCTGGGAGGTTTGGGATTGGGGTTGGCTGCCGACTTCGCCCTTGGCGATGCTGCATCCTGGTTGGGAATTTATTGGAGAACTTGCTTTCAAGAGCCTGAAGTCAAAGGTTTGGGATGGGGGCTGGTTGCCGCCTTCGCTTTTGCTGATGCTGCATCTGGAAGGCCTTGTTTGAGGCGTGGTGGCCTTGTGATGCCTTCTGGGAAGGCCAAAAAGTGAGAGGTTTTGGCTGCCGCCCCCTTGGCGATGCTGCATCTTGGTTGGCGATCTGGATCACTTGCTTGGAAGGGCCTGAGGTCAGAGGTTTGGGATCGGGGGTTGCTGCCGCTTTCGCCCCCTCGCCTGCCGGCTTCGGTGCGTTCGCCCCGGGCTCACTCAGTTCAGGGTTTAGGGTTTAGGCCGGGTTTAGGGTTTTGCGAGGAAGGGTCACAGAACAGCTCAAGCCAGCAAATGTCTCAGGGCTGGTAATTAGCATGGGCAACAGTACATTTGTAGGCCTGGATTCCTGGACAGCAGACTAAGGCTTGGAGCTTGTTGGGGCGGGTGGGGGGCGGGGTTTTGAGTGCCGAAAACAAAAACCCCATACCAACCTACAAAATCCAAGCTGCCGCCCGGAGAGAGGGATGTCGAGCCAGCAAGGCCTCTGCGTGCACGTGGAAACGGGAGATTTGGATTCAGGAACGCGGGGCTGGTTTTGGCTTCTCACGCCGGCTCAAACAAAGCATAGGATGGTCATATTGTCAGACTGAACCTCAGCATTTGCTTACTGTTTTTGTTAAGGGAAGTGAACTGCATGGAAGTATATACATATAATTACAATGTATACTTGTTTATATGACCCCTTACCGGGCTACCCAGGGAGATACAAGAGCACCTGATCCCCCTACTAAAACTTAACACGTCCGACGACCGTTTAGCCCTACCCCCAGCCTCCACCGCCCGGCGCATTGCGGGGACTTCCACCGGCTGCTCTGCGCGGGTGAGCCACGGACTCCTAGAAAGGCTTGGGGTTGAGGTCTTAGGGTTGGGATGTGCCAAACAGGCCTTAGTAGGGATTCTAGGGTTTAGGGTTTAGGGTTGGGATGTTCCCCCCTTCTACTAACAGTCCTTAGTGGGGATGATCGTACCTCCCCGATTAGAATCCCGGGACTGTCAGTATAAGGGGGGAACATCCCAAGCTTCGGGTTTATAGACCTAGGTTGAAAACGCCAGAAGGGAATGCTGCTAAAGGAAAGAATGATGGACGCGCGGTCATGTCTGGACGCGCAGGCAAGGCCATCTCCTACTTCTGAGGGCAGCGTCACTCCTAGAAGGAACGACCCCAACGGGGAGGACGGGAAGGAGGGGCCGCAGCCCAAAGGGCCTGGAACCAGAAAGGAGAGCTGAGGCTCGAAGGAACGACCCCTGAAGGGGAGGAGAGGAGGGAGGACTGCCATGACTGCTCTGGGCCGATCATGGATCTGCCAGGGGGCCCGACAGAGAAGGGACAAAGGGCAACAGTAAACAGGAAGATCATGGTAGCGACATGGTGGTGGATCGTAAAACGAGTGGGGCTCTGAGGGTCGGGAAGCCTTCATATGTCTGTTTGACGATCCGGGCCCCTGTTGTTCTTACACCTTGTTCAGGTCACTAAAGCACCGAAATAGCGTGGGGGCCATATGGCAAGGAGCCCCAACAACAGCTCCGATTTTGGCCCAACCTAGCATGTGGCCCCTTGGAAGGAGGCTTCCTGCAGGGTCTTGGGGCGACTTTCGCGTGAACATGAATCGCACGGAAGCAATCGCATGTCAAAACGTTCATTAGCAGTAGAACTGCTCACTGCTCTCACGGTACCACGACGACAAAGCCCAAGTAACACAACAGCATGTTTAATCTTGCAAACCGAAGCAACACGCAAACAAAGTGACTGATCAAGTGGAAAGCAGAAATGACTGTGCGGCGCAATTTCGCCCTGGAGTGCTTGTCGGTTGGGAGTGTGGAGACTTCATGGACCGACTCATTTCAGACCAAGCTGCATTGGTTGAAACTGGCCAGGCGTAAACCAAATCGCATACCTTGGGAATCTGGGCCCAAAAGGACTCACAAAACCCTATCGACTCCAGTTCCCCTGAGCAATTACTTGAGGGCTCATACAAAGCCCCATAGTGCACCATGAGGACCATACACAAGCTTAGGTGCTGGATACCCTTGCCCAAACAAAGTTAACCTTCTTTTGTAGTAGGATTATATATCACCAAAAAGGTTAAAGGTTAACTACCCAGCCCCTACACAAGGTGCGGCACTTCGGTCACCAATGAGATCTTGCCTCACGCTGGCATGAGCGGTGAAGATGTGCTAAGCAGCAGCCAGCCCCTAAACCCTAAACCCTAAACCCTAAACCCTAAACCCCAAACCCCAAACCCTAAACCCTAAACCGAATTTCTCGGTCGTTGCTTCTGGGCGGCTCCGCTGCCATGGCTGGCGCAGCTTTCGATGCAGCGGGCGCGGCCTGTGAGGACAAATGCCAGGGCAAGGGTGTAGGGTTTAGGGTTTAGGGTTTGGGGTTTAGGGGTTAGGGCTTAGGGTTCAAAAATTGTATGTGAAATCGCATTGCGGTACTGACGTGGAGGTGACCAGACTTATGAGCCTTTGCGGGTATATTGGCCCCTTTAGAAAAAAGTAGACACAAATCCAGAGCAAGCCCCAAACCCCAAACAACCCTAAACCCTAAACCCTAAACCCTAAACCCTAAACCCTAGCCCTAAACCCTAAACCGCCTAAACCCTAAACCCTAAGCCAGTCTTGGGCCTTCACCAGCCGCACCAAGCTTTTCAGGTTGGGCGCGCGGCGGACCTAACTTCGCAGGCGCAAGCTCTTCAGCTCCAGGTCTCTTGGGCTCTTGGGGTTTAGGGTTTAGGGTTTAGGGTTTAGGGTTGGGGCTTGCCGAAAATTTCAAAACCCAAGAGCCCTGTAGGGCTTTTGGGTTTAGGGTTTCGGGTTTAGGGCCAGAGTTTAGGGTTTACCCGAAGTTACTCAACCCAAATGCCCTGTAGGGCTTGTAAAGCTTCTCAAGCTAGTTTAAGGTTCCAGGGCTGGGTGCTCGAAAGAGGGGGCCAGTTTTGCTCGGGATACGTACTTTTGCTACTGTTTTCATGCGCGCAACGCAGTTCGCTGTTTTGGGGGCCAGGGTAGTACACCGGAACAAGCAGACCCGGATTGGGCCTCACCCAACCCTTCCCCCCATGCAAAATTGGGTGACGCCACCCACCCCCGCCCTGTGGGATCCCCCCCAATCGCTTGGTGGCTCCTACAGCCCCCCACCCCCCCCACCCCCCCTCCCCGCCTCCCCCCTCCCGCCTCCCCCCTCCCCTCCCCCCCCCCCCCCCCCCCCCCCCAACCCCCCCCCTTTAACCCCCTCCTTTTTTTGCGAAACCCTCTTTCCTCCTTGGCCGGCCTGGCTGCCGAGGCGGCGGGCGCAAGCGTTTACAATTAGAACCGAGTTTTGGGGGTGACTATAGTAGATCTTTATAGGGACCAGAAGGGAATGCTCTTCGTAATCTTTCCGACCCCTATCTTACCCCCTTAACCATAAACCCTAAACCCTAAACCCCAAACCCTAAACCCAGTGCTTTGAGGGTCCCTTTTTTGCAACTAGGTGGCCATCTCGCTGCTCACGGCTCTGCCGAGGCTCTGCAGGGAACCAGCAAGCCAGCCGGCCTTGAATAGCTTAGATTCCTATTTTTGGAGGTTTCCGAAATTGGGGGTTTAGGGTTTAGGGTTTAGGGTTTTGGGGTTTTGGGGTTTAGGGTTTAGGGTTTTAGGGTTTAGGATTTAGGGTTTTGGGGTTTAGGGTTTAGGGTGGGGGGGTACCTTCTTGGGGTCCTTATTACAAGGGAATCCTACTATGGGTCTCTATTCGGGATCCCGTATTTTCGTAAACCCATTTAGGTACCTGGCAGTGGGTGTGTGGGACGACCCTTGAACTTCGGACCCCTTTTTATTCATCAATTCTGAATGAAGCGCATTATCCGGCTTCCCCTGCTTGGCAGCCTCATGAGAAGTGGGTGGTCTCGCTTATGCCAAGTGTTCAGTGTTCTTGCTGGGTGGGAGGGGTGAGCCAACGGAGACCCGAGTGAAGCAAGCGCCGGATGAGAGTACCCACCTGTAGCCCCTGGGGCCGGTAGATGCTTGGTCTGCAAGTGTCTGCAAGTTTGTCCCAAGGCAACATGCCATGCCCGAGTCATGTGCATGCTTTGCATGGCAATGTCCTTGGGATGGACACGTGACTAAACTGCACTGTTGAAAAATGTGCGCCGAATATTTTGTGACAACTGTAACAAGGGCTGTTGTTGCCATTGTTGATTCCTGACTTCAGGGCTCTTGAACTCCATGAAGCCCCAAACACCCCTAAACATCCCAGACTGATGCGTTGCGTCCTCACGAACGTAGTGCCGACAGCGTGCGCGGAGGCTGTCAAGGCCCACGAGGGGGGATTCCAAATCGCCAGCTAAGGGCACGACTTGCCTCGCTTGCTTCTTGCTGGATTGAGGGCATCTTGGGGTTTAAGGGTTTAGGGTTTAGGGTTTGAGAGCTGCAGAGTACGCACACGGTGACACAGCAAGGCAAAGCTGGCATTGCAAGTGTAGATGTAGGTGGTTGTCAAAAGTCTGGTCCCTTTTTGGATCCCATTTTCATACGGCACCTAATTAATTTTTAGGGTACCCCAAAAGGGATCATAATTTTGACAACCACACATGTATCCGCAGCAGGGGCAGCCATGAACAAGGACACTTCTTCCCCTCTCCTCCCATATTTCATCAAGCTTCGGTGTGGGAGGAGGTCCCTCAACCCTGAACCCTCAACCCCAAACCCTAAACCCTAAACCCTAAACCCCTCAAACCCGAAATAGAAGGATGAGTCGGGGTACGAAGCGTCTCTGAGGTGCGCAGGTCGGAGCTTGGGACTTTTACAATGCCTTGGGGCTGCACTCTGTAGGCCTGAACCTCGGCACCACCCTTAAAAACTTCCCAAACCCTAAACCCTAAACCCTCAACCGGAAATAGCCATGGACCCCCCCCCTCCCTCCTCTCAGCTTTGAAAGCATTGGGATGTCCCCATTCCTTGGCCCAGTCGCCGAACCAAGTCCACCACACGGCGCTCGAAGGGCCTTCACCACCAATCACCCCAAACCCCAAAACCCCAAACCCCAAACCCCACACCCTAAACCCTATAAACCCTAAACCCTGTTATTTCTTCACAAAGGTTTGGAGCAAAGGGTCGGCGCACAAGACAGATCAGGACAGATCAGGACAGATTAGGGGCCTGGGTGTGCAGAAGAAGTTTTTTTGTTTTTTTGGCGCCGGGTTCCTTGAGTTCTAAGCTCACTGTGAGACAATGTTACTCGTGAGCAAGCCTAGAAAATCCTCGGAAAACTTTCAGCCAGGCCACGGAAGCGCCGCCATGGCAATCGAATCCCCAGCCTCGCTTGCCTGTTGGCTTCCGAAGGTCTCCAGGGCCCAGCCCTTGCGGCGTAGCTTCCGCAAGGCTTGGTGTGTTGGAGATGAGCGCTAACTTATGCCTACGCATCACCCTCGCTCGCGAGATTATTTTGGGAAGCGGGGGGGGGGGGGGTATTAGCCTAAACCCTAAACCCTAAACCCTAAACCCTAACGGGGGAGGGGGGATAAGGACTGGATTCGACAAAGTCGCGCAGGCAGACTTCGAAAAGATCACCTCCACACCCTTGCCGTTGGCGAAGTCATCCCTGGGTCGTTTTAGGGTTTAGGGTTTAGGGTTTTTTTTGTTTCGGGTTTCGGGTGTTTGGGGCTTATAAGGTTTACAGGGTGTTTAGGGTTTCTAGAGGGTTTGTAGGGTTTGTAGTTGAGAGCTTGGTACCCCAGTAACCATATTGCAATAAGGGCACCCTGGTTGGGTAATTTATAAGGGAACCCAAAAAAAGGGAAAAGGGTACCACTGGGTTACCAAGATAGGGTTGTCGGGTTTATAGGGCTCGTAGGGCTTTTAAGGTTTAAAGGGCTTCTGGGGGTTTAGAGGGTTACAGGGCTTTTAGGGTTTGTAGGGCACTTACTGTAGGGTTTATAAGGTTTTATGGGGTTTACATAGGGACTTTATGGAGTTTATAGGGTTTTTCTTGGGATCTTCAACTGGGCGGTCGAGGCACACTCCCCCAACATCCCCGAGTATCCTAAGCTGCCTCAGCATGATAACTCTGATCCCCGAGGAACCGTAAAGCAGTCTACCAGAAGCATGGGTCCCCCAACGGGCGCCCACGATTCTACGGATTCAATGCGTGATCGTGTCTCATTGAGCAAAACTGCACTAGCTTCCAGAGCATCCTCGAGCCATAAACATTCTATAGGCACGTTCGACAGTTCCACGCGGTAAACATTCTACTAGTTCGACCACTCATCGTAACACTCTTACGATCTTTGTCGCTGTCCTTCTTCTGGCTTATGTCTGATGTGCACTTTGTGCTTAGTTCTTGATCCTTTTTTTGCCAGAATATGAGGACCTGGCGGTCAACCCTAAGGACCTGGTGGTCTACTGACCCTTTGGGAACCTGAACCCTAAACCCCAACCCCTAAACCCTAAACCCTTGCACGCAGGCCAAAGGACGAAACCGTAGCGCTGTCGGATGGCCAGGGGCTTCGGTCCTGTGGAGGCCCGCAAGAAACAACAGGGGAACAAAGGATAACTTATACCCAAAGAGCCCAATACCCCTTAATTAAGGAACATTGCTTAAATCATATTAAGGATCCCTTGATCATTTAAGGTATATTCCTTAATTAAGGGGTATTGGGCTCTCTGGGTAGAAGGCCCTCAACTGGCCTGTTTTTCATGTGAGAATCTGAGTGCTTTGGGTAGTGCAACTATTTCGAGAAGGGACCTCCAGTCACACTGCAAATTGCAGAAATTTCCCGGCATTCGAAAACTCCAAGTGCCTCTGAATCGGGATAGTAGGCCACCTCTCTTGTGCGGTGTTCCATCGATTCTGGCTTACAGCATATGATACAGCATATGATAGTCACAAAGCTGGTAACTGTTTCGTTTCCTGGCGATGCCAACCCTTGCCGGGGGGGGGGGAGGGTCGTGAAAAGCCGTGTCCTCTTTGTTCTGGGCCTCGCCCATGGCCAAGAGTTGCGAGACAACCCAAAGATCCTCAGGTCTTTCAACAACCCTTATGTAAAGCCAAAAACCCGAAAAACCCTATAGCACCTAGAGCCTGAACCCTTAAACCCTGAACCTTATAAGCCTTATAACCTTAAACCCTGAACCTTAAACCCTAAACCCGGTAGACCCTAAACCCTGAACCCTAAAAAGCCCAAGCCCCGTAACCCCCGTAATTAAACCCTCTGAACTTGGGGGTTGAATGAATGGCTCAAAGGGACGACAACAGGACAGGGATCCTGGCAGGGAAATGTTGGGTTTAGGCTTTCGGCTTTAGGGTTTTATGGTTTGGGGTTTAGGGTTTAGGGTTTGGGGTGCAGTGCAATGTCGTGCCTTCGATGATTGATTCAAGTCCTAGGAAGGGTTGAGTTCTGATGTGGAATCTGCACGTGCAGACTCCAAATTTAACAGACATGGGGGCCTCTTCCGGAAGACCAAAGTCAAAGCCGTCTGCTCCTTAAACGTAGTCGGTCTCCCTCCCACACACACGCACACCTTCAGCCCGATGTTTCGACAAGGAGCATACTCCAGGATCTGTCGCTCCTCTTGCGGATACCTTATCGAAGCTCAAGCCAGTGAGGTTGGGATGGTGCTTCGGGATCAAGGGTGTAGGCAGATGGGAGGAGACCTCCTACCCAAGGGCTCCATTTACGACTGTGCCGGGCAACCTTGACCTGCCACACAGAATATGTTCACACATATGTATGTATGTATGTATGTATGTATGTATGTATGTATGTATGTATGTATGTATGTATGTATGTATGTATGTATGTATACACATAATGATTAATGTATATTAATAAATATGTATATATATATATATATGTGTATAATATATATATATATATATATTATATTATATTATATTATATTATATTATATTATATTATATTATATTATATTGTATTATGTTATATTATATTATATTCTATTATATTATATTATATTATATTATATTATATTATATTATATTATATTATATATATTGATGTATGTATATTTATTCGTTCCGTTGTATTCTATTCCTGGAGACACGGAACAGGTCAACGCCAAGCTGCTCCTCCCACTGGCTCCCCGTGTCCCGCGTTTCCCGTGCCCGCGGCCAGAAGCCACGGCGGCGGCGGAAACCTGAAAAGTTCTGGGCTAAAAGAACGTGCACGTATCGCCAATCCTCGTATCTTACGAGTTCGGAGCACCCTGGCGGGAAGCCCCCGAGGTGAGAAGCGGGCAGAGCACAGTCGCCCGGATGGGGATGAACGGCCAATCTCTTTTTCGGGCATACGTGCTGTCAGACCCGACGCTGCTTGGAACCCCCCCCGAACTAATCTCAAGCTTCACCTGCAGCTCTGCACACATTTCCATGTACCAACACCATGCCTGAAACCTTCAACACGCAGACCGGCAACAAAAATCAGGCTACAAAGATGTACAAAGGTGGGCCGGGGTCTTGTTCACCCACGCACTCTGTCACTGGGTACAGTACAGCAGTGGGCGCGTTGCGGGCGCAAAAGCCAGACCCGACCAGCTGAAATGTCTTCAGGCAAAAGCTATAGGACCCTTGGACCCCGACATAGAGAAGCACAACAACAAAGCCTGCCCCTTTCTATACATGCGCTACAACTTTGAATCCAACACACGCCTTTCGGGACGAGCACCGACGATGCGCGCAAGAAGAGCTGCTTGACAGCCTTTGCGTGGCGACCCCTGACCAAAAGTCGGACATGTCCACCCAAATACCCCCATACCGAGAAGTCCCATGATATTGCTCCCTCGAGCAACCCAAATCAACACGCAAAGCCCGAACCGCCCGAACCCGCCTTGGTACGGCTGATTGCAAATTTCTGGATGGATATTTTGTCCCTGCAGCCAAAAACGAGATATCCCGATGCAACTCTAAAAGCCCTAAACCCTAAACCCTCTAAACCCTACAAACCCTATAAACCCTGAAGCCTATAAACCCTAAACCCCATAAACCCTAAACCTTAACCTTAACTTGCCTCGTCGAGCCCGTCCATAACACCCGAGGCAATCCTGCGGCCGGCACGGACAGCTCGAATAAGGGAATCCCTAGACTCTTCAATCCCCCAAGCCCTATATCCACCCAAACCCTATAGTAACCGAATCCCCCAAAACCCCAACACCCCTAAACCGAATCCCCCTAGACCCCCAATACCCTTAAACCCTAAGCATCCCCCTAAACCCCGAACCCCCTACTCCCCCTAAACCCTATAAGCGCTCTAGGGGCCAACCTGCTTCATGCTCCCACAGGATCCCGTCCTTGCGCAAGCCGCTGCAAAGCCCTGACGCAAGCAGCGCTCAGCCTTTGGGGTCTGCATATGGTGGGGTCGGGATGTTCCCCTTACACTAACAGTCCTTAATAGGGATTCTAGTACCCCCTTAAGGGGGAACATCCCAAATTTATGGGGATGGGCTGCATGTTGCACACTGTATTCTGAGCGACATTACCTTGTTGAATGGTCCCTGTGCGAACGCGCGCCCTCATGTCCTACATCAAGCCGATCACTCTCGAGGCTTGAACCTCTGATGCTCTGCGCAGACGGTACAGATGCCTATGCCGACCGAAGCTTGTCATGCTGCAGCAACCCCACACATCAGGAAGGCACATGCCGACATGAGTCCAAAAAACAATTAAATCTGAAGGACTCGCAGATCACCCTCACACCTAAACCCTAAACTGCGAACCCACAGTCATGGAGCAAAGCACTGCAACCCCAAATCCCGACCCGCCTCGAAGTGAAGCTCGGCGCCACAGCCCAACCAGAACACCTGCCCGGGCATGGCTGTACTCATCTCAACATACCCCGGCACTTTTTTGGAGGCTTTCTGAGGCTACTAGACCAGGGGGTGGGTGGCGCGTGCTGGTACCAACCCATCCCTTAACTCACACAAACCCGCCCCTTTCTGAAGAACTATCCCCACCTCACCCCGGGAAAAGAGATCTTTCGCGTTAGCTCCAGATTTGATTCTGGCCGTACTGGGCTCTACGGAGCTAGAGGGTTTGCAGCGCGAGGCTTGTGGAGATGGCAGGTTGTTCAGGCTCCAAATTGCGGGTTTCGTGATTTTCGGGCTCGGGGAGGTCGACTCCCGCGGCGTGCCAGCGGCCAGGCGAACAGGCGCCGACGTCGCGCAGCGATGCCTGCACCCAGGGCTGCCAGCCTCGTGGAGCGGTGCTTGGTTCATAAGTGGGTTATTGTAAGTGAAGTTATAATTGGTTAATGAGTTCATAAGTGGGTTGCAAGTACAGTTATAGTTGGCTAATGAGTACCATGAGCCTCCAAGTGCAGGTTCTCTTCGCGACCTGCTAGGGGTTGCCGATGCCCCTTTTATTCTGGGGTCGTTATACAAGCAGCAAATTCATGCTCTGTGGAATCCGACTTAGTTCACGGGCAAACTCCATCGCCAGTCTCTCTTCAAGTCCACATCCTGACATGCGGCGAAACTCCGCCCTTCGCTAACTTCAAGCTGTCTCAGATCAAGCGGCATTCCCCTGGTCCGCCGCGCAGGCAGCAGGTGTAGAACAACAAGAGCACCCATCCTTGCGGCGCGCTGTAAGTCATAGCAAGCTTTCGAAGCCCAAACCCTAAACAATCCTATGCCCTAAACCCCAAACCCTAAACCCTAAACCCTAACTAGTCAGCCCTAAACTCAAAATCCTAAACCCTAACCCCTAACTCCTCCGCCCTAAACTCTAAACCCTAAATTACGGGGTGATGGCAGGGGCTTGGGGTCGATATCTTCGGCATAGAGGTGCCGGTGGCGAGTTGGAATGTAGCAGCTTGGGATTCATGGTTAAAGGTTTCTCTTTGGGCCCCTCTTGTGCGTTCGCATATTCAATGTGATGCGCTATATCTTGTGATATTTTGCTCTCTCTCTCTCTCCCTGTATATATATATACGTATATACACTACTTTACGATCCGAGCTGTTCCTGCACCAGTGTCCCAGTACGGGGGTGGGTGGTGCGTGGCGCACGAATGAACATGTGTTGTATTGGAGAATGTAACCATGGCCAACCGCACCCTTCCCCGCCTAGTGCAGGGCACGGAGTCCAGAAAGGCCTGCCAGGAAAAAGGGGGCCTCTTGGGGTGTGGGTGGTCCGGTTGGAGGCTTTGTGTTCCCCAGCAAGCTAGGAAAAACGGATGCCCTTCTTGGTGTCCCTTTCGGTGTTTATGGAACTTTCTCAGAGGTGTGCGAACGGAACCTTAAGCTGTACAGAATAGAAGAAGGGCGGTCGACTTCGATATCTCAAGCCCCTACCCTCTGATGCGATTCGCAACCGTCTGGAGAGTTGGCCGAAAGCTTGCCTACACCCCAAACCCGAAAACACCTCCAACCCTAAACCCTAAACCCTAAGAACCCCAAACCCTAAACCCCAAACTTTAAACCCCAAACCCGAGGCCTGTGGCTTCAGCCCCCAGTGGGAGAGTTGCGCCATGGCCAGCCACACATAAGCCGCAGTCAGCAGGCCCCATGCACTGGGCCTCGCCAAGGATGTTGGGCTTTTGGGCTGAAGGGTTTAAGGGTTTAGGGTTCAGGGTTCAGGGTTTAGGGTTTAGGTCTCAGTTTTCAGGGTTTCACGGAATAAGATTTGGATTCGCAAGTTTAATATAGATTGGGGCTAAGGGTTGAGGCTTGAGGGGCTTGAGGGACTCAGGATTTGGCCCAAGGTGCCGGGCGGGCTTCACACTGTACCAGCGGCGGCTGACGCTGGGTAGTAGTGGCCGGAGTAGGGTTTCGACCTGTCTTTCGGGCTTGGCTTGGAAATTGGGCAGTGGGCTGAACTACTGGGTCGTTTGATGACGTTTGATCCTGTGCTGACTTAAATGCTAGGGCTATAGCCGGATCTTGGGGTATCTACTGCACGAACTCACATGGACACATCACATCCCATGCGAAGACGCCGCAAGACGGAAGGCCTGGACAATTATGGGACCATCTAAAAGGCTCCAAAGTGAACGCCGGGCATCCAATGCGTCTCCGGCGCAGGTGGCCAGTAGCAGTGTCAGAGCGCAACCCAGGTGTCTGCGACAGGTCTCCTCTGAGGGCATGCAAGGTTCATGAAGGGAAAAAGATGCAAAAAAACTTGGCATTGAACTGATTCATTGGTTCCAAAAAATACAGTAATTCACAGAAGAATAGAAGAACACAGCATATACATGTTAAAATCGTGATAGAAGAAAACCTTTACAATGACTTATTCTATTGAAAGAAAACACTAATATCAAAAACTGACCATAAGATAATCAGGGAACTGATGCCGTACACTAAGCTGTCAACTACAATATACTCCTCGTAGGGATCTTCGGAGCTTACTAGGAAGGACATGAATGGTACGGTACCAGGCAGTCAGCCCCCCCCCCCCCCCCCGTTACAAGGAGAGGTTGCAGAAACCCTGAGCGCCGGTGATGAGCCGCAAGACGAAAAGAACCCTAAAGCACCCTGAGCCCTACACAGCCTCTCAAGGACCTATATGACCCCTATGTAACAGCCTATGTAGATCCTATGCGGATCCGATGCCAAGCCTACATACAGACCCTGCATGACCCCATGGACACCCCGCGTAAACCCTCTTATGCCCAGACCTTTAGGCGGCTCCGGAGATGATGTGCCGTCGCTTTCGCCTCTAGGACGCTGGAAGCACGAACGGGCTGAATGCATCATGTTGCATTATACTGTACTACAACGTTTGCTTTTTTTGTAATAGGTTATACTATATATATACACTATTACATACATGTCATCTTATGCAATCTAGGATGCTATATCTTGTAGAAGTAGAAGCTAAAAGGTCATGTATAGTAGTATCCTATGATGCAACGCAATCCACAATACTATATTACAATATATTGTAATGTTTGATGAGATACTGTATTGTATGCCTGGGAACTCGGCATGACACGTATTTGACATTCTTTGTACAAGGTGAGCTACAAGCTCAGTGGATATTTTTCCGAAATCTGTGCCTGAGAAGTGAAAACTCCCTGCTTTCTCGCCCGTTGGGATTCGTGACGGTTGAAGAGAGGAGCTCTTTATGCCGCAAGATCAAGCACAACCTGTAGACACCAAACCCTACTTGGGGGTTCATGGGTAGGTATAAGTATAGGGTTGTAAGCAAGGTTATAAGCATAGTTACCCTACTGATAATCTCACCTATGACTACCCATGAGCCTCTAATTACTTATGTGAACTCACGAGCGCCCAAAACATCTTTCTTACACCTGGGCCTGACGCGAGAATCGGATTGTTTGGGGGTTTTGTAAATTCCTGCTATTTTGGGGCCAATTTCGGGGTCCCCTATTTTGTTGTCACAAAGTCCTGGCAGAATCAAGTCCTAAGGCAAAAAAAGTACATTTGCAAACCCTGCAGCCATGAAGAGCCATGAGACTTCTTGAGCGCGCTTCTCTGCCGCAATCACTTCCTGGAGCGCCTCACCAAGTCCATAAACACTGTCGCCCATACTTTTCCCAATCTCACAAGGCTCTTGGGGCTTTTGAGTGCTGATGTTTCGAGAGCAAAGCTTCGGGGTTGATGTGTTTGAGGATGGCACGGGGTCAGAGCTCACCGTGACACCGCAAAGAGAAGTACCCTAAACCCTAAACCCTAGACCCTAGACCCTAAACCCTAAACCCTGAGTGTTAGTAGGGTTTCTGGACCAAAACCCTTTCACCCATCGCCGCGGCCTGGCCATCCAACTTTCCGTTGGCCGTCCGGGGCAGTCCCGAGCGCAGGCGCAGCGCTGCGCGCCACGGGAGGAGCTCCCGGGCCCGACCTATTTCTTGGTTAGGGTTTAGGGTTTAGGGTTTAGGGTTTAGGGTTTTGGGAGCGAAAATATTTGCCATTGCAGGAGGGGGAGGTGAGGTAAGGGTTGAGGAGGGTCGAGAGTTGCTTCTTGTAGCTAGTACTACTTCTAGTATTGGTCCGTAGTTTTCGTTCATTATTATTGTTATCTATTTTCGCTGTCTTTCAGATCTATTGTTGTTGGTATGATGGGTATGCCAGCATAGACCCCAAACTAGGAGAGACTGTGTGAGCTCAGAAGTCCAAACATTTCGCGAGCGCCCAAAATCCAAAAGCATCGGCGGCAGTCTCGAAGACCGCGAGCACGGCCACGAGAGCGCGATTTTTGCCCCAAAACTGCGAGCACTCGAGATAAGCCATGGCCCACAGTGGCGCCTCGGGCATCGTGCGTACTAGCGGATCTAGCACTTAGACGCCCGCAGTGTTGACACATTGTCTTTGTGAACTTCAAGACTTGGGGCCTTCAACATTAAGTCTCGAGTGGTGCGCGCGAAGCCTTCAGATGAACTGTGTCTACAAGAAGCTGAGACCTTCTGAGCCCTAAACCCCTAACCTCTAAACCCCAAACCCTAAACCAAACCCTAAACCTTAAACCCTGAACCCTGAACCCTAATCCTAAACCCTAAACCCTTAACCAGATGATGTGGACAGTGAGCCAACCACAAGTCAAGGCATCCTTCTGAAGGACACTGCACGATCTTTGAAGATGTTGCCCTCCAGTTATGGGATTAAACATCCGAAAGCCCGAAGCCCTACACTCCCATGATTTCCTACCCCACCTGATCAAACCCTTAACCTCCTTAACCCCTCCTAAACCTCTCAAATTTCCTAAACCTCCTCAGCCCAAACCTCTTAACCCTCCTAAACCTCCGAAGCACTCCTTCCTGAACCTAAAACCTAAACCCTAAATCCTAAACCCTAAACCCTAAACCTCCAAAATCCTCTGCCCTGGATCCTTTTGGCCCCCCCAGTCAGCCCCCGCGGCCGATTGCTTTGGCGGCAACTGTCAGTCCCGAAGCGCGTCGGCCTGGGGGTTTAGGGTCTATAAGGTTTTATAGGTTTTATAGGGTTTATAGGGTTTATGGGGTTTATGGGGTTTATGGTGTTTATCGGGTTTAGGGTTAGGGTTTAGGGTTCATAGAGTTTATAGGGTTGAGAGGGTTTATAGGATTTACAGAGCTTGTGGGGTGTTGTAGTATAGGGTGCTTAGTGCAGTGGCCCTTGATACCTTTGTTTGCAGCGGCCCGGCTTTACATGGCATTTAAGGCTTTGGACATCCCAACTCTCGTTTGCGCAGAGGCTGAAGACTTCGAGGATTACGCGCTGGCACGACAATTCCCCCGAAATTCGGCCCCTTGCAATTCCGACTGAAAAAATCACGTCTGAAAACGCATCGGAAGACTCGTGACACAGCTTTGACCACAGGCGGCGTTTTGGGGGTCTCTAGGGCTTAGGCGGTTTAGGGCATCTATTGTCGTGAATCTGCAGCTCTCCGTCAGTCTGTTCGGCCTCAACACGGGTAGTAAGACTTACAAGTTTGGGGTTCAGGGTTTGAGGTTTCATCGTGGCCGGCCGAGGCACACGCGTCACTGAGGGCTAGGAACGCGACAAGGTCACCAGATGGGTCCTGTGGCGTCTAAAGCAACCCAATGGATCAACTTCGTTACCACTGGCAGCGCACGCTTGTCCCAGCACCGATACCCTACACTCTCCAAACCCAACCCTAAGTCCAGTGGCAGCTGATAAACGAAACCGTTGAATCTTGTGAGCCCACCTCACAGCCCCAAGAGACGACTCTCAGGGGTTAGGCTGTGTCCTCCAAAACAAACGATTCCTCAACACCCTCCTCAGAGCAGCACGGGAATGTGCGGTGCGTGGGCTGCAGGGGCTTATACAGTCGGAGCCTGTGGCTGTTTCGATATAAGGCTTAATTTCTTGGTGAGATTTGGGAGGGGCGGGGGGTGGACAAAGTGTTAGGATTGCATGCGTACCCATGTACAGCGACAGGTGCGAATGGTTCGAGATTCAAGAATTAAAACAACTTCCTTGTAACAGGCCTAGCTTTGAAAGTTCCGATTCCAAGGAACCCTTAACCCTATGAACCCTGAATGCCCTAAACCCTCAGCCCTACATGCCAAAAACCCTGAACCCCCCAAACCCTAAATGCCCTAAACCCTCTGAACCCCAAATACCTCTCAACCCTAGCTCCACCCTCCCTCCCCTCCTGAAACGCTCTAAGGCAAAACCCTAAGCCCTGAACAGCCCTAAACCCTAAACCCTAAACCCTAAACCCTAAACCCTAAAGCCTAAACCCTAAACCCTAAACCCTAAACCCTACCCCCCCCCCCCCCCCAAAGAATCTCCTCCCCCTCCCCCCCCATTACGTCAAGGCAAGGCTCCGTGTCTTGCAGGCTCTGCTCTAAGGCAGCAAGATCCACCCACTGGCCTGGTGCTTTCTTAGTTGCTGTTGTAAATCTCTCTATGTATGTAAATAATAAATTTAAATAAAGAAATAAATATATATATATATATATATATGTAGGTGTATGTAGGAATATTGGTACGTGAAAAAATAAACAAGAACTACATTGAGGGATGAAGGGAGAGGGCTTGGGGCATAGGATGGTTTAGGATCCGGTGCCTGTTGGAGGAGATCTTCCAGATCTGGGAGCGCTACAGTAGTTTTGTAGTTTGTCAGCCTTGTTTCGGGTCTCCACCCTGTAAACTCTAAACCCTCCGACCCCGGCCCCCGCCCCCCCGCCCACGTTCCACGTCTTTGGCGCGCTGGCATGAAGGCGTGGCTCGAGGCTGACACCGTCAAGCTCTACATCAAAGTTCGGGTGTTGTTTCGACTGGCGACAACCTGAGCTGTCCAACTGATCTTTAAAAACCCCTAAACACCTAAAGCCACTTTAAAACCCCCAAAGCCCCCTAAACCCCCTCAGCCCCAAATCCTTCCAGCCTCCACCCGGAATTCCTCAACCAGGAAACTCTTTTGGACGAAGGCCTCGGAGCTTCGCATGCCGGTCTGCTCGGGAATGATAGACAAAGCCTCCTCAGCCAGAGTCCGGACTTCAAAAAGGGTTTAGGGGTTAATCAGGAATTTAGAGGTTTAGGGGTTTAGCTGTTTAGGGGAGTTAGGGCTTTTGGGGTTCTGTTGGCATAAACCCTAAACCCTGAACCCTCAGCCGAAAACCCCTAAACCCGAAGCTCAGGGGCTCAGTGTTCCGGACTATGACCGACAATTCAAGCACTCCTCGCCTGATGGCAGCAGGCGGACCAAGTCCATTGTCTTGAAGTATCCTTGCTTTCTCCCATGCAAAGCTGGTGAAGGCTTAGGGTTTAGGTGTTAGGGTTTAGGGTGGAGGCATTGATGCTTTGAAGTTTTCGGGTTAGGGTCTAGGGTGGACGTTCATTCTCTTCAGGGACCCCCGCAGACCGAGCGGTGGCCTCATCCAACTACCACCTACATGCAATGCCTGCACGGGATCAGGGTTTAGGGTTTCGGGTTTGACCTCCAAATCTGCGTTACCGGACTCAATCCTGAACCCCCATCCCAGAACATCATCAGATCAAGCGGGTGGTGTCTGCAAGCGAAGTCTAAAAAAATGGGCTTTGCTGAAGCACTATCGACGTAGACTCTGTCTTTGATTAATGAACAGCCTAACCCGAAACCCTAAACTTCCTAAAGCCCCTCAACCCTAAATCTGAAGCAGCCTTCCAGGTCTTGCGAAGGCAAGGTACGCCGCCCTCTCAGTGTCAGGAACTGTGCTTCCGTATCGCCGGCATCGACGTAGCCTGCTGGTTTTACTGGCAGCAGCTGCAGCTGCACATCAAAGTATCTATTCTCTTGGGGCGAGGGTGGGGAGGACAGAGATATGTGCACTTGCAATCTGCCTTTCAGGACAAGGCGCCTAGCAATGCAAGCATTCGTGCAACGCGTTGGGGCCTGTCGGCATAATATAGAGGTGTTCTGGTCAGGGATAGAGGGGATGGCAAGACCCTGAGCCTCAGAGGGGAAGCCCTGAGGCCACATGAGCTTCGACTCTCCAGCAAAAGAACTGAAGAGCAGAGAAACCTCGGAACTAAGCAACCCCAAAAGGAATGACTGAAGATGCTGTAAGGCTCAAACCACCCCCAAAGATGCGACCGAACCCACAACTTGCCGAAGCTCAGGGGAAGAGTTTCTGCGGGTTTAGGGTTTAGGGTTTCTGGTTGCTGGTTTAGTTGAAGGACTGGTCAACGACCGACCACAAACCCTTTTGGTTTTAGGGCTTCGAGTTGAGGACTTTTGGGATTCATCTTCAGGGGCGTAGCGCAGATGTCGATCACAAGAACTTCGGCACATCTGGAACCCAGGTCCTACTGATCCCCTTAAGGAGGCGGACAGCAAAGCCGAGAAGAACGCGGGATCCCCAGCTACGCCTACAGAACCGCACTCTGTGTCACTACCCATCCTGACGGATACTCACTTGTAGACCCTCACAGCGTTTTAAAGGGCCGCGGCTCCCCAGAAAGAGTTTGGGCCTGCACAAACCATGGGTCCATGAAGGTAGAGCTCCCCAACCTGGTGGTGCAAGAAAATTGGCACAGACGAGTTCGTACGTTTCTCGCGTTTTGTGATCTCTGTCTGAGGAGTGCCCTGGGCCTGAGACATCTTGAGCGTTGGAAGGGCCACTGCCTTCGTGCCAAGGACTGTCATCCTGAAGGTTGAGCCCGTGTACGGTGAACGCATTTGATAAGAAATCGTACCAAACGGCTGGGGGGCGGGAGCCGGAGGGCCGGAGGGCCTGAGGGCTGGGGGGCTGGAGGGCTACCCAGGTTTTAAAAATCACCAAGCCCTGAGCCAATCTCATATTTCTTGTTTCCCGACATGCCCAACAAGAAATGCCCAGGGTCCAATCCGATGAACGCCCGTTTCTTATCTAATGTTTTCCCCGTGCCCCAAACCCTAAACCCGAGATGGGCTCACCCGTAACTTGCAAGTCCTATATCTCATCATAGGAACCCTAAGTCTAAACCCTGCTCTCCACATGCTCTTTGCAACTCTCAGTCCAGAGGCACCAGACCCTGAAGAATCTTTATCAACGACAGCAAGTCTGGGAGCTAAGCGGCTTGGCCAACTTGGACCGGTGTAAGCCTGAAGGGTCATCTGTGGAAGAGCTTGCTCTTTGAAGGGCTTAGACAGTTTAGAGGTTAGGGTTTAGGGTTTTAGGTTTTTTGGGTCTCGGGTTTCGGGTTTAGGGTTTAGAATTAAGGTGTTGGGTCGTTTTTGGGGCGAGATGAGACCCAAGATCTTGGACACCTACAGTGCTTTCCACTTGGCAAGGCCCTTTGGGAGCTCATCCGACACCTCCCTGGAGCTCAGGACTCAGGGCGTTCCACATCTCAACAAATGTCATAATGTATGCATGCATCACGCATATGAGGACCGGGGCATCACAGAACGTGCGCGATCGAAAGCCAGCGGCGTGTCAACTGCCGCATGAGCCATGAGGCTGTTGGCAGATGGATACTGGTAAAGCTCTGCTTGTAGAGGTCGCACAAACAAGGGCTTCCAGCAAAGCCTAAACCCCAAACCCTAAACCCCAAACCCCCAAACCCTAAACCCTAAGCGCAGCTTCAGGCCTGCTTGGATCGAATGCTTGGTCTGACTAGCGAGAAGGTCCAACACGACAAGACTGGCGACTTGAGGCTTTGCGGAATGCTTCGAGCCCTCAACAGGACTCAACCAGGCCCTTAGCTCGAAGACATGTAGATCCCTACAAGGGTTTAGGGTTTAGGGTTAGGGTTAACCCCTCAAGGCTCAAAGCCCTAAACCCTGAAGAGGCTGAATTGGAGTCTTGTAGCGAGTCGTCGAGAATCGCAAACTTCACGGCTGAAGCCGCTGGCAGGAGCGGCGTTCCTGTTCCTGGCAGAAGGCTGTACCCTCTGCCTCCTAGCACCTTAAGTATCCTTAAATTCTAAACCAAACAACTTTGGGGTGCAGTTGCTCTTGGAAATTCTGAACTGGTCATTGAGGGCCTTACGCATGGAAACCCAGTGAATGGTTGCAGGACTTGGCTTTGAAGTCTGCTGCTTTCGAGGCACTCTCTTCACCCTTGGGATGCTGTAGTGGAAGCCCATAGAAGGACAGCCAATACCTGGGCTTCTTCTCTGGCGTCTTCTTCTCTGACGTAGCTGGACATGCTTCTGATTGAAGCTGTCGGTCTTTTTGAGCCTTTGGAATTCAGGGCTTCGATGTTGGGCACAGACCGAATTCTGATACCCACATGGGCCCTAAACCCGAGAATCAAGGCGCAACTGGACTCTTGGGGGCTTAGAAGGCTTCAGATTGCAGTCAGCAGGCTCCGTGGCAATCAGAAGTTCGATCAGCTTCGCCGGATGCCCGCGCCAGCGGTCAGCCTTTGCAAGTGGCTGTAGTGTTTTGGCTTTTCGACAGCAATTCGGAAGGGCTTGGGGGTTCGCTATGACATTGATCGGTCTTCAGGTTGCGCCCTGTGGCCTTAGGATTTCATGAGCTTCGCCTTCAACCCAAGAGGCCAGGGCTTAGAAATCTAAGGCGGCATTCCAGACCCATATGATTCGAAAGCTTCGGCCTTTAAGTTAAGAGGCCGAGGCATTGAAATTTGGAGGCCCCGGGGCTCGGGAATTAAAGCGGGTCCTCAGTGTAGGAGGTCAGGCTGGCTCCCAAACCACCACCGTTGCCGGATTTTTTGAAGGGATTTCTTGATTTCGTGCCTGTTAGGATTCAGAGCTTTCAGGGTCTTGGAAATGAAGCCAGGCCAAGGCGTCGGTTTTCAAGTCGGGGGAGGCCGACTAATGCGGGTCCAACATTGAACCCCAAACCTCCTGCCTCTGAGCCCTAAACCCTAAGCCTATCCCTAAAGGGGCCTTAAAGAACCTCCCATAGAGACTCTGGGCCCAAGTACGTACTAATGAAGTATATGGACCCTCAGTGTCTGAACCTGAGGCCACAAGCTGTGAACTACGCCGGAGGAAAGGGTCTGTGAGGGCAGTCTTCACCCCTTATCATAAGACAAGGGGCGAGATGTTGGGCAGTCTAGAGTTCTGAATGTACAAGAAACACACACATATATATATATATGTATATGTGTATATATGTAGATGTATATATAAATATATACATGTGTGTACCTGCATGAGCAACTAAATAACAAAATGAGCACGTGTATATGTATTTGCACACACAGGTAGCCAACATATATTGTTGTGTGTAGAAGTATACTTACACGAATTTCTTTATTTAACTAGGGCATCGTATTGGTGGCTTAAAAGCATCCAGGCTCCTCTCTGTCGCATTCGAGCCCCTTGTCGAGCTGAGCAGCCAGCGCAGGGGGCAGCCGCTCGGCCCAAGTGATCACGAGACGCAAGGAAGGGAGCCTTGGTAAGATTATGATTCCTGGCTATGGGGCTTGTGCGACCTTTCCAGTTTTTGTTGTCAATCTTCGTCTCCCATGGTCGCGGGTGCCACAGGGGGCAAAGAACTTAGATCGACCCCAAGTAAAGCCATGACCAGCATTCCATGCCCCCTTAGGGCTGTGGATTGCGGTGTGAGGAAGCGCCTTTGTTGAGGGCTGGGTTGGTGCCCGTTCCAGCTAGAGATGTGAAGCTTGCGTGGCTTGAATAGCACGTTGTCTTGTGCGCACAACAGAAATGTTTCTTTAATGCACAATGGAACTTGTTCGCTCTATAACTACATCCGCGCGCTCGTTGATTGGAGTCGCTCATTTACACTTAAAGTGCCTGAACATAACTGTGGCAAAATGATTGCTAAGAACTGACCTGGAAGGAGTGAACGAATGAAGCGGATGAAAGACGCATGAGTTTAGGGCTTTGTCGCCGGGTTTAAAGTTTAGGAGCCAAGACAATGAACTTGTAGCCTGGGATTCTGGACCACGGGTAGGGATCTCCAGTTCCAGCGTTGGCCTTCAGAGTTACTGGCCGATTTGAGAAGGAACAAAGACACCTCTGTAGAGGCAGGAAGCAAACTTGCCGGGTCAGAGCTTGTTGGAGGAAGCAAACGCAGAGCGGCAGAAGCCTAAACCCTGAAGGCTAGAACCCCAGACCCTAACCCTAAACCCTAAACCCTAAATCCTAAACCCTAAACCCTAACACAGGGGACAGACTTCTGAGCCAAGAGACTGTGTCTTCGGATCCTCTGGACCAGGCGACAAAAGACTGCTTGCTTAATTTTTGAGGTGTGGCGACTTAAGAGGGCTTAGGGTTTAGGGTTGAGGGTTTAGGGTTGAGGGTTAGGGTTGAGGATTTAGGGTTCCGTCCCAAACGCCTAAACCCTAAACCCTCTACACCCCCAGGCCCCAGGTGAAGGAGTCCTCGGCCAACAGCCTGAGCTGATCCGGCACCAAGCCCACGACATCAATCTGCTCCGACTGCACCTTTACATTCCGTATGGACTTACAATTTGTTTAAAGACCAGGGTTCAGGGTTCAGGGTTTAGGGTTTAGGGTTTAGGGTTTACATGTATGAAAATAGGGGTGCCGGGGTACCTTTTTTGGGGGTTCCTACAAGAAGGATTTGGCGTATATTCAACATTTAGTACATGTGGCCTGTGGGACTCACGTGTTTACAGACGAGGGTTTAGAGTTTAGGGTTTAGGGAGGCTTTGGGCACAGACACGCTTCTTTTGCGTTTCAGATTGGTCAGTAAACAGCCTTGAACGGCGGGGCCTTCCATGGCACCAGCGATACCGTGGACCCAAACAAGCGCCCGAAAGCTTCAAAGCCCCATGTCCCTAAGCCAAAGTCCTGTGCTTCCGACAAAACCCAAAAGCCCTGAAAGCCCTGTCCCTAAAGACCCGAACTTGAAGCTCTGAACATCCACAACCCTAATGAGGCCGGACATGTCCTACAAGTCTCAAATGCCTTCACCGTTAGCCTCAAGCCCGAAATCCTTACAGACCCTGAAAACCCAAATGCCTCAAAAGACCATAAGCATCATAAATGCCTTGAAGCTCTCAAGACTCTTGTGCCCAAATACCTCAAGGTCAAATGCTTCAGTCCTACAGCCCTAGCAACTCTTCACACCCCTTGATACCCTAGACGCCTGCAGGCCCTATCCCCAAATGCACCGTAAAACGTTTAAAGCCCCAAAGAACCTCTCAATCTCCATCCTGAATATCCTAAAGCCCTAAGGCCCTAAGCATACCCTAACCCACCCCCCCCCCCCCCCCCCCCCCGCCCCCAAACAAAAAACCCAAGCCCACACCAAACCGCAAACCCGTAAACCTTAAACCTAAACCCCAAAGACACCTGCACCCCAAACCCTAACCCCAAAGACCCCTTGTGCCGAGAGGGCGCCAGGCTGCGGAGTTCCGAGGGTTCTGCGGTCGTGGCCACCACAGCGCAGCCGCCCAGGCCCAGGGCAAGACTTAACCTGGGGCTGGTGGCTTTAGGGGTTTGGGGTTCGGGGTTTAAGGTTTGGGGCACAGGGCTGTGGTTTAGGGTTTGGGGTTTCGTCTGCCCAAAATGTCTGAGTCTGTTAACAGCAAGAGGGCAAGCCTAAAACACGAAACCCTGGCAGGATCGGAACTTGTCTGGCCTAAGCTGTAAGGCCTAAACCCGCAGCCCTTAAAGCCCTCAACCGAAAGCCCCTAAAACCCCAACAAAACCCCAAACAGTTATGAAGCCAAATTGTCCCTATGAAGCCAAATTGCATTCCCCCCCCCCCCCCCCCCCCCCCCCCCCCCCCCCCCCCCCCCCCCCCCCCCCCCCCCCCCCCCCCCCCCCCCCCCCCCCCCCCCCTACAGCAACCCGCACCCCCTCAAGGGCTGTTTTAATTAGCGTGTATCCCATAACACTGTCTGTCAGGTTGCTGACCGACCACAGCTGCTGGCCAGAAGCAGCGCCTTGCTTCAAGCGTCGCTGTTCTGCGCGCCCTAAACCCTACACCCTAAACCCTTGGCTCTAAACCCTGAACCCTAAACCCTAAACCCTAAGCTCTAAGCCCGAAAACCCTAAACCCTAAACCCTAAACCCTAAACCCTAAACCCTAAACCCTAAACCTATACAGGTACTTAGGGTTGACATGCTGCGAGCACCAGACGTGCCCAAGAACCAAACGCCCCTCCGCACCCCCCCCCCCCCCCCCCCGCCACCCTAAATGTTGCAAAAACTGCAAAAACTGCCCCAAACCCTATAAACCCTGAACCCTAAACCCCAAACCTCAACCCTAGACCCTAAGCCCTGAACCTTAACTCCTAAACCCTAGACCTTACACCCCAACACACTCATCCAAACTCAAAAACCCTATTTCCCTAACTACCCTAACAACCTTAACAACCCTAAAAACCCTAAAGACCCCAAAAACCCTAAATCCTAAACCCCACATCCCCTCAAAAACGAAGAGATCTTGCCCAGAGAAGGTGAACAAAAAAACCGAGGCGCAGGTTCTGGAGGACCCTCGGCGGCCCACCCTGCAGAGGTGACCAGGTGCTGTAGGCTTGTTGGGGGGTTGGGATGGGTTTAGGGTTTGGGGTTTGGTGTTGAGGGGGTTTGGGGCTTGGGGGCGGGGGGGGGGGGGGGGTTTAGGGGCTTCAGGGGGTTTAGGGTAGTATACTAAACCCTAAACCCTAAACCCTAAACCCTAAACCCTAATAAACCCTAAACCCTAAACCCTAAACCCTAAACCCTAAACCCTAAACCCTAAACCCTAAACCCTAAACCCTAAACCCTAAACCCTAAACCCTAAACCTATAGGGTTTGAGAAGGTTTTAGGGGTTAGGGTGCTCGGCTCGGCTCTCGAGCTGAGTGAGATTGGATCTTGAGAAAGCCGTCGACAGGCCCAGCAGATGGCGTTTTCCGAAAACAGGGGACCCCCAAAATAGACTCCCAAATAGTCGGATTCGCTTATAATAAGGACCCCCCAATAAGGCACCCCGAATTTCGGAACAGATCAAGGCAGAGGCTGATTCGCGATGTGCGCTTGCAATCTTTGGGGGGTGGCGGCTCCTTGAGGCCACAGACCTCTGCGTAGAAGCCTGGGCAGCTTCGGGGCTTCAGAAACCCAAGCAGCCCGAGAACACTCACCTCTTTGCTGAACATCGATCTACCTCTATCCATGAATAAGCAGATTGAACAATCATACATACTGACATACTTGTTGCGATCCAGTCAAGCATGTACGGAAGGGCCCACGAGAGAGAATATACCAAGCATTGCCTGACTGCCCAATCTGCGCAAAGGTCCTCTTTATCACCTCATCTAACCTTGAAAGGGCTTAGTGCTTTAAGGGATTTCACTGTTTTATGTAAGGGCTTAGGGAATCCCAGGCTTGGGGGCGAGAAGAAGCCCCTAGGCCCTTTAAATCCGAATGCTAGAAACCCCTACAACCCCCAAAACCCCCAAACAACGCCCCACCCGCACCCACCCCCAACCCCCCCCCCCCCCCCCCCCCCCCACCCCCCACCCACCCCCCCCCCCCCCCCCACCACCCCCCCCCCCCCCCCCCCCCCCCCCCCCCCCCCACCCCAACCACCCACCGACCCCCCCCCCCCCGCCCCCCCACCCCCCCCCCCCCCCCCCCCCCCCCCCCACCCCCCAAAAAAAGAGCACAAGACGCCTCGCCACCTCGGTGACCTGACATCTGCCCTTTCAAGAGCATTGATTCCAAATGGCTGCTTGAGGCTTGCAGCTCAAGAACAAAATGCGCCCCCCCCCCCCAACACCGAAAAAAAATGCCTGAGTAATTAAAATAGGGTTTTGGGGGATACTATGGTATAATTCTAAAGGGACCCTAAGGGAATACCATTAGTGTTTCAAAGAGTGTGGCAGGTCCTGGCAGCCGAGCAGCGGAACTCGTGCAGCATCATGCGGTGGGTCACTCTGGCAATCTTCAGCCGCTGGCCTGCTTGCAGAGACGTCTGAGAACCTATGCGAATAAGGTTCAGATGACGTAAGGGCTAAGATTCCTTGTATCCACCCAAAAAGACACCCAAGATATACACTCACCAATATTAAGGAGGGAACCTCATCTACACTCACCAGAAACAGTAATACATACCCTGTTGCATATACTCACTTGGTCCACTCCCAGTTCGGAGGCTGGCAGCTCGGTGCTGCTCTGCGAACTTTCTAGCAGCAGTGGTTGAGGATCATCTTCTATGTTCAAGTTCGGGGACATGAAGTGAGCTGTGCCCTCTACGCCTCTCCTGTGACGCTGGGTACGAAGCAGCAACCAGCCGAATCCAGGGTTTGGTCCATCTGGTAGGTTCGCGAAATTAGGGCTCCTTTGGGTACCTGGCACAAAGCGGCCTTGTAATTGCGAGCACCCCCAAAATGACCGAACTGACATTACAGAGGTGTAATGATTGGAGGACTACACGATGAGGCTGCAAACCCATCTCCAAAGAACTGCGGCCGGGCGTCTTCCGCCCGTACACATGAAGGACAACAGACCTCGAAGGGTTCAGTGCTTGAATCTCAGAGAATCTGTAGCTTCAAGCTTCAAGCTAGTGCATGACAATCGTTGCTATATAGAATCGCCTTAGCCGCTCATGGCGCGACCGTGTATCGTGTCTTTCCTTGCCTGCCGCCCCGTCTCTGGACTCTAGACCTGTTCAACAACCTTTAACTATTGAGTGAGCTTCAGAGGAAAGGCTGCAAGAATACACTGCTAGATTCTGCGGCAAAAATTGTATCATTTTACTATTGTATTATATTGATATATGAATATTTTATTGTATATGATATTCTGGAAATATCATGTTATTGTTTCATTACTTCAATGGTTCGGTGTTCTCTTCAAAATGCATGTTATGATTCCAAATTTAATACATTCTGAGAAATTCTGTTCTTATAGACATAATAAGTAGAACCATGTAAGAAATACTTATGGCAGCAAAAGTATATTGGTATGGCACTCTCATCATACCCAAGTAGACTAATGCACGACTCATAATCGTCTGATATTCAAAGCCTCGAATAACCCACCCGAATCGAACAATGAGTGACCGTATCAGCTGAGTGGCACTCCGCATCGTCATGTTTGGGCTGCTGCTTGACCCGGTCCACAGCAGATTGGCCTTCTCAGGCGAGACAGTGCTAGGATTTCCAAGCACGGGCTTGTAGATTCCCAAAAAGCTAGCCACTTATGGGGCTTCGGGAATGGTCTAGGTTGTGCGGCTGAGTCGGAACCTCAAAAACGACCATGATATCATGACGTTTATGGGATGTCAGAACCTGCGAAGTTGCATGCTTGGCTCGTGGAAGCCGCCTAGACTGCCCAGCAGGTCAATGTTGAACAGAGAATCCTCCAGTGAGATCCAGTCCTGTCCCTCCTGAGCGGGCTGTCAAGCCAACGTGCTTTCAGGGGTGCAAGGCTTAGGGAGTTTCGGGAGTTTAGAGAGTTTAGGCTTCTTTGGGAAGTATAGGATATCCAAGGGGCCTAGTATGGGCCTTGTGGAGACTTAGGTGAGGTGAGGCCCTAAAGACCTTTGGCTTTTAAACAGCAATCATACTGGAATCCCAGAGTTTGAACAGCTTGGGCTCCATCACCAAGCCCGTGCCCTAAACTTAAAACACAAATGCAAAAATCCAGGACGTTATGAACCAGAGGTTGAACCCTCAGCCATGAAGAGAGTCAGACCTATCTCTAGGAGGGCCTTTAAAACCCTCTGAAAACATATTCCTGAGTATGATCCTCTTAAGCCCAATAAGGGAGATATCCCAAGGGCGTACCTAGATCTTCAAGCAAAGTCTAGGAACATGTCAAGCGTCAAGAGACCCTAAACCCTAAACCCTCAACCCTTAACCCCAAACCCTAAACCCTAAAAGGCTCCGAAGGTGCGAGGGTGAAACCCTAAACCCTAAACCCTAAACCTCTCGTTCATATATATTAAAAATGTTAATGGAGTTTCTGGGCAAGGTCTTTTTTTACTGGGAAAGGTCGTTCGGTCCAAAAAACGACCTTACCCAGTAAAATGTGACCCTGCCCAGAAAAATGACCTTGCCCAGTAAAAAAAAGTGACCTTGCCCAGTACCTCTTTTACTGGCCAAGGTAATTTGTTTTACTGGGCAAAGTGTTTTTTTACTGGGCAAGGTCATAAATTTACTGGGCAAGGTAATTCTCTACTGGGCAAGGTCGGTTTTTTACTTGGCAAGGTGATTGTTTCACTGGGCAAGGTCATTCTTGTACTGGGCAAGGTCATTTTTACTGGGCAAGGTCGTTCGGTCCAAAAAACGACCTTGCCCAGTAAAAAATGACCTTGCCCAGTAACTCGTTTACTGGGCAAGGTCATTTTTCTACTGGGCAAGGTGAGTTTTTTTTAGTGGGCAAGGTCATTTGTTTACTGGGCAAGGTCATGTTTTACTGGGCAGGTTACTTTTTACTGGGCAAGGTCGTTCCATAAGTGAAATATTTTCTCAATGTTGTGGGATTCTTTGGGCGGGTGGGTATTTTTCTGGAGTAATTTCTTGACAAGTGAATGCTTGGACTTGAAATGCTGAACCCTAAACCCTAAACCCTAAACCCTAAACCCTAGACCCTAGACCCTGGACCCTAGACCCTAGACCCTAGACCCTAGACCCTAGACCCTAGACCCTAGACCCTAAACCCTAAACCCTAAACCCTAAACCCTAAATAAACCCAGCTATGCTTCGACCAGTGGGATGGCAGCCACGCGCTCCGCGGAGTCTGCCACCTGGGATTGCCAGGCTTGGGGGTCGGGGCGGGGAGAAGGGGCGTTGAGGGTTTAGGATTTAGGGTTTGGGGTCTGGGAAATAAAGTTGGGGAATGATTAGGGCTTGGAGCTTGGAGTCTGCGAGCGTTAGGGACTTTAAGGGATCAGGAGGGCTTCGCGACATCGAATTGTCGGTAGATGACCGTGCCAAGTGAATGAACGTTTGGAAGCTTGAGATGCAAAGGCAAAAGTAGGCAGGGTTGGCAGGGGGTTTATAAAGAAACCCAATCCAAGAAAATTGCCGACCTTTCCGATGGGAAGGTTTGCCGATTGATGACGGGCAGCTTCTTGTGAACCCTAAGCCCTAAATCCTAAACCCCAAACCCTAATAGGCAGCTACACGAGCGCGGGGCTATGTCGCAGAAGGTGACAGAGGAGCCACTGTCCCATACAAAGCTCTACGCGCTGACGCTGCGGTCCCTAAACCCTAAACCCTAAACCCTAAACCCTAAACCCTAAACCCGACTGTATAACCTGGTTTAGGGTTTCGGGTTTAGGGGTGGGATGTGCCCCCCTTATACTGACGGTCCTTGATAGGGATTATCATAGGGGGGGCTACGATAATCCTTCTTAAAAACCAGTCGTATGAGGGGGAATATCCCAGTGGATAACCTCTAGGGGCTGAAAAGCTCGGCCCTACAAAGAACCATACGCAGAGCCGACATGAAAATGAATGCATGGTAAACTTCAAGCCATTGCAGACCACTCTAAGCCCAGCCCTAGCAATCTTCCTTTTCCCGAAACAGTCAAGGGGCCCTGTTGAGGACCTTGTGTTGCAAGGGATTCTGAGCTGAGAAGGTACCTACAAATTGAATATTCCCTAAAACCCAACGGATGCGCTTCCACCTCTGCCAGCACTAAACAGGGTCCTGCTGCAGCTGCGTTCTCCCGCTGTCCAACCACGATGTATAGCATGCTTGCCAGTTTGCTGAAAAGGCCCTAAAACCCTAAAACCCCCGTAAGTCCTAAAACCTAAACCTTAGGTCAATTGAGAACAACCCGTGCGAACTTGGTACCTGCCGCCAAGGCACGACGAGAGAAGGCTTTAGGGTCTCCACCAAGAAGCCTTCGATGCCAAGGGGTTAGGGTTCTAGGGTTTTAGGGTTTAGGGTTTTAGGGTTTTAGGGTTTTAGGGTTTTAGGGTTTTAGGGTTTTAGGGTTTTAGGGTTTTAGGGTTTTAGGGTTTTAGGGTTTTCGGGTTTTCGGGTTTTCGGGTTTTCGGGTTTTCGGGTTTTCGGGTTTTCGGGTTTTCGGGTTTTCGGGTTTTAGGGTTTTAGGGTTTTAGGGTTTTAGGGTTTTCGGGTTTTAGGGTTTTGGGGTTTTGGGGTTCGTGTTTAGGGTTTTCGGGTTTCGGGCTTGGGTTTAGGGTTTGGGGTTTGGGGCTCGGTCGGACTTGCGTCGTTCCATCAATGAAGCAGGGCGTTGCCTACCGGGGTGTCACAAGTAATCTCATCGCGGCTCATTCTAAGAATGATCTCGTCTATCTGCATAGGCAAGAATCAATCGAAGCGATCCAAGATCTACTGAGTTCAGTATCAAGAGCATCGTCTCGTGAATCTTTCGGCTTTAGCCGAAAAAATGAAAGCGGTCGAGCAGAAATAGCAGTTAACTTTGCGGCTCCAGGCAGGAGCACAGACATGAGGCATCAATGAGGGATTAACGTCCTGGAGATGGAGACGTTCCAAGATGTTGGCACGATAACGTGCAGATTGCTTTCTAAAAGAGATAAAGCGAGCTCTGGCTATGGCAAGGGCGTAGAACCTCAGACGCAACCGGATGCGAACTGCTCCTGGTCTACGAAACACCACCTCGGCCGGGCTGCAGCAAGCACGCTTGCGTCTTGCTGTCCTGGTAGGCCTGTCCCACCGTCGTTGGCACGATGGGCTTGTCGTCGTCGAAGCGCATCGGCCGTCCGGGGAAGTCTGGTGGCAAATGTAGTGCGCTTCCCTGCGAAAGTTGCGCGCTCGAAACGACACCCGGACCCTGAGCAAAACGTGCCTGGGCGATGAGCCGATGTGACATACGATTGTCTTCAGCGTAAGCCTGCACTTGCTGAATACCTGCAAGCCGGAACTTCAAGAAACATTGCACTGCTGGGCAAATTGACCTCGCTAGACAGCTCGCTCCGGCAGCAGTTTTGCCGGATACTCTCTGCAGACAAGTTGTGCCAATATTCCAAGGGAAGAGAAGAAGCGCGTGAATCTTTCGGCTTTAGCCGAAAAAATGAAAGCGGTCGAGCAGAAATGGCAGTTAACTTTGCGGCTCCAGGCAGGAGCACAGACATGAGGCATCAATGAGGGATTAACGTCCTGGAGATGGAGACGTTCCAAGATGTTGGCACGATAACGTGCAGATTGCTTTCTAAAAGAGATAAAGCGAGCTCTGGCTATGGCAAGGGCGTAGAACCTCAGATGCAACCGGATGCGAACTGCTCCTGGTCTACGAAACACCACCTCGGCCGGGCTGCAGCAAGCACGCTTGCGTCTTGCTGTCCTGGTAGGCCTGTCCCACCGTCGTTTGCACGATGGGCTTGTCGTCGTCGAAGCGCATCGGCCGTCCGGGGAAGTCTGGTGGCAAATGTAGTGCGCTTCCCTGCGAAAGTTGCGCGCTCGAAACGACACCTGGACCCTGAGCAAAACGTGCCTGGGCGATGAACCGATGTGACATACGCTTGTCTTCAGCGTAAGCCTGCACTTGCTGAATACCTGCAAGCCGGAACTTCAAGAAACATTGCACTGCTGGGCAAATTGACCTCGCTAGACAGCTCGCTCCGGCAGCAGTTTTTGCCGGATACTCTCTGCAGACAAGTTGTGCCAATATTCCAAGGGAAGAGAAGAAGCGCAAGAGACAGTGTGACAAGCTTCCAAAGCCTGTTGTTCCCATTGCAACAAGCTTCGTTTGCGTCTGGAAGCAGGTATCCAATGCGTATCTCAAGGCTCCATCCGAAGAATATTGGGGAGTTCAGGAACAATTAGAAACAATTCAGTAGGGCTGGGGTTCAACCCTAAACCCTAAACCCTAAAACCTAAACCCTAAACCCTAAACCCTCAGGGCTGAGGGATGCAGTAGCCTTGAACATGGCATTTCCGAAGCTCTAAGTGCCCTTCACCTCACCGCTGCTGGCGAGCGGCGGTTCCTTGCATCTTGCCTCGCTGCATCGGGTAGATCAGTGCCTTGAGGCTAGGACCCTAAACCCTAAACCCTATAACTACCCCTAAACCCTAAACCCTAAACCCTAAACCCTAAACCCTAAACCCTAAACCCAAAGGCTCTGCATGGCGCTTACCGGTAGTCTTATGTGGTTGGTTTCTATGCAGGAATTTGTTACATGTAAGGTAACGTTTGTTTTCCTACCAGCCCCCAAAAGGAAACCCATGTTATACACACTCCATGTTCACATAAGGAGTCTTTAAACACTCGCCAATACCGGCCATGCATCTCCCCAATTGGGGCATCTTATGCTCCAGCGACCCCAGCTATCGACTCTCGTCCGAGATAAGATCGCTGTTCCTCAAGATTTCCAGGCCTTTGTGAAAAAAAATGGTCCTCAACCCTAAAGCCCTCTAAGCCCTACGCCCCTAAACCCTCCCTAAGACCCCCGGAGACACGATCGCCCGGAAAAGGCGCGTAACGGAAGCCCTCAAAACCTCTAAATCCTGAATGGTGCAGTTGATCGTCCAAGTGAGGCACACCGCGCATACATCGTACCCCAGGGAACATACTCGAGTGTTGGGTTGTAAACTTCAACTCTAAACCCTAAACTTTAGCGTTTCGGGGGTTCGGCCCGTCGTTGAAGTCACTTCTCATCTCTTGGTTGCTGAAGCACTGAGGAGGATGAAGGGCCGGAGGCAGCGCGCACATGCCAGAAGCAAAGGTAGGAAATCCGGATGAGTCCTTCCCCAAACAGCCCTGAAACCCAGTCTAAACCCAAGGGTCAGGGTCTATCCGGGAGGTTCTGGGTACTTCTCAATGAAGTCGCCTCTATTCCGGGACCCGCAGTTAGTTCGTAAACCCTACACCCCAAACCCGAAACTTCAGGATCAAAGTTCCCCGAAGCCCCTCACTCCGCATAAATCCCTGAGCCCAAACGGTGCCGGGCACATTTGGGCTTAGGGTTTAGGATGCAGGGTTAGGATTGTAGGATGTAGAGTGTAGGGTTTAGGGTTTAGGGTTTAGGGTTTAGGGCTTAGGGTTTGGATCGTGAGCTGAAGGCCACGAAGCGTTCTATCTGCCTCCGAGCCGTCACCCACCTGACCTGCCAGCCTGATCCCTGACAGGGTCGAGGGTTTAGGGTTTAGGGGTTTAGGGTTTAGGGTTTAGGGTGAGAGTGAGAGGGTTATAGGGTTACGTGAGAGGGCTACAGGGTTATAGGATTATAGGGTTTGGGGTTTAGGGTTTAGGCTGATATTAGGGCACAGGGGCTTCACTATCCCATGGTTACTTGGCACTATTGGGCCTTTGTCCCCGTTCAGTTGAAAGTCTCCCGCGCGTCCTGTCGACCAAAAGGCCCACGGAGCACGCCTTCGATGCCCTGGGGCATGGGTGGGGGTGGATTAGGGTTTAGGGTTTAGGGTTTGGGGCTTAGAGTAGGGATCCTAATCAAGGACGGGTATCTCGGGCAAAGTGTGAATCGGAGCTTTTCATGGATGCCATGCTTGGGGTCAAACCCTAGAAGCCCTAGACCCCAAACCCCAAACCCTAAACCCCTACAACCCCATAATCCTATAACTATAACCCTACAGCCCTATAGCCCTACAACCCTATAAACCCAAACCCTAGACCCTACACCCTAAACCCTAAACCCTAAACCCCTGAACATGAACCCTCGCACGGCACTGCATCGAAGATGCTCTGGGAGGCGCTCGGAGAGGCGCGAGGCAAGGAGTCGACTCCGTTCCACCACGACTGAGGCCAAAGAGATGTAGATGTATAGGGTTTAGGGTTTAGGGTTTAGGGTTTAGGGTTTAGGGTTTAGGGTTTAGGGTTTAGGGTAAAGGGTATAGGTTTAGGGTTTAGGGTTTAGGGTGCAATTAGGGTCTAGGGTTTAGGGTTTTACTTCCTGTTGCATAGTAGGGAGGTAGGAGCTTGCACCTTTTTAACGGATGATACAGGGTACCTGGTTCCCGAGTCCCTACTAAGATGCAGTAAGGAAAGGTTGAAAAAGTTTGGATGCTCCCCCTTATACTAACAATCCTCAATAGGGATCATCGTACCCCCCGCCCCCCCCCCCCCACTATTCTAATCCCCAGCAAGGATTGTGAGCATAAGGCGGAACATCCCCTTTTATAGGGAGGTGGGGCCTTTCTCTCTGTTTCCTCTGGGCACAGGGTTGTGGACAAGCGCCTCCCAACAAACGAAGGTGCCTTTGTACCATCGCCCACTTGGCGACACATTGCACGGGCGCCTACTCAGTTCGACTCAGATGCAACCAACGACCCGCGAATGTGTGACCAAGAGTGGCGGGGGTCTGCAGGTTGAGTTTTTAGGGGGGGGGAGGGGGTGAAACCTCAAATACCAACAGAGAGAAACCATTCTCAGCAGGACTCTACTTGATTGCAGGCCGCGCCCCAAGCTCGTCTGATCCCCGGTTGCAGCTGTACGGCGGGCAGAAAGGTGGTGCGGGGACGAGGCTGGGTGGGTGTGCTTTCCTCTGTAGTGCATTTGGTTCCCAGGACCTCTATCCCTTGAACCCTGAACCTGAAATGGGCCGATCAGCTCCGTGTCTTTTCGACCTCTTCTAGCCTTCCTCCCATTGCAGATTCCTCTTCATGCGGCCTTCGTAGCTGAGCTCCAACTGTCCAGGCACGCAAATCCTCGGGACGTTGGCCCCAAAAAAGGTTCAGGGATGTAATTAAGGTGGAGGCTAAGGCCTAAGGGCGAGTTCAACGGCTTCAGCTAAGCTCTTGCCGCGAAGATGTGTGGAGGTCTATAGGGGTGCAAACTCAAGCCTTCTTTTGTGCCAGCTGAGTTGCGCTGCTGCCTGGGGCGTCTCAATAGCCTTGCGAGCAGGTGGCTTCTTTGGAAACCCGGTTGCTTCTCTACACTGGCAAACCCTCAGGGATATTCCTTAAGTGTACAGTTTAGGGTTTAGGGTTTGGGGTTTAGGGTCAGCTAAACTCTGTGGAGGCGTCTTTCTCACTCTAGCCCTCCAGCTCTCAAAAGCTCTGAAAAGGAGTTGTGGCGGTGGCATATGGCATATAATATCCTTCTTCCACATCGAGTAGAAAACGTGCTTCTTGGTACAGTACCTCCTTTCTTGTTCGTGCTCTGTGTGCCGTGAGCGAAATTGCGTCATGGTCTCGCTAGTCCAAGCAAGTCTACACAGAACACGCACTCCCAACGCAAGAAAACAAAAAACCCTAAAGCGCCTAAACTGTCAACGTGAGCTCCCGTAAACCCTAAAGCTTCACTCCTGCACCCTGACAGTAGCTTTGGGGCCCGAGGACCTTCACATGAGAACCAAAAACAGGCATTTTCCACCCTTATACTAACAGTCCCTTACTCGGGATTTTAACATAGGGGGGGTACTATAATCCCTATTCAAGGACTCTTCGTCTAAGGGGGAACATCCCAAACTCGAAGCCCTAACCCAAATTCCCGGGCCTGGTGTTCGTAGGCCTCAGGGACACTCTGGGGCAGCCGAAGGTCCAGGTGATCCATGGGCCGATAGCGAGAGGCTTGCGCCATGTTGGGCAGTCGTGGCCCTTCAGGCCCTCCTCCAACACCCCTCTTTCAACCCTAGCTACAAAGCCCTACATGGGCTAAGCATGGCTAAACTCTACATTCTCATGAACCCAAAGCCCTTTAGCCTAGAAGTGCCGTGAACCTTATAAAGCCTAAACCCTAAACCCAGGCTCAACAAGAAGTGTCGGATTCAAGCTTCTGGATGAAGGGGAGACGGGGTCCAAGCACGGGAGAGGTCTGGGACTCACAGGGGTTATTGAGGGTTTCGGCGGTTTGGAGGTTTAGGGTTTACGGCGTTAGTTCTGACAGGGTCTAGGGTTTGGGGTTTGGGTGCTCCAGAGCCCTCTCCTTGATTCGGATTCGGATCAGACAACGTCAAATCCTAGTCGAAGAAACGCGCAAGCCACGTACTGCATCAGAGCCTACATGGGAGCTCCCATGCATGGACCTGATGCACTCTCACCTCTAAGAAAGGTGCCTGGTCTTCGAAGCACTACCTCCAACGAGTCCCTGGAATTCCAAACTTTAAACCAGGGCCAGCTAGGCGGTATCCCAGTGCTTGCCATCGGGAGTGCTGCGGACACGCACGTATCCGGGCGCATAGGCCTGGGCAAGGGGGCAAGAGAATCCCAGGAGCTGAGCCTTTGGAATCAGGCACTTGCCGCAGGTGTTTTCCCGGAGGCGGCCAAGTTAGGGCTCCCGAGAGAAATGGTTGTTGCACAATCTTCCAGCATATCTGGGCTTGCGCCTCAACATCGAAAATCAAAACATCACCTCTTCTGTGGGCGTGTTACATGCTCCGCCTGGCCTCTTTAACTGTGATGTTGTGAGGTAGAGGTCATCGAGGTGTCTCACTTCTCACGTTCACGCTTTCAGCCTTTCACCCTTTCACACTGCCACTCTTTCACTCTGTCACTCTTTCACTCTCTCCCGCTATATGTATATACATATATATACATACATGCATACATAGATCTATCACCCCACGCCCATGCCGGATGTGGAGACCTCAGCCGACTGAGGTTCGGGCCCAGGAGATCTTCAATGCGCGGACTGCGCGACGCTTGTGCATGATACCCGTCCAGATCTGGCAGAGAAGGGCTTGCGCAGCGTTGGGCAACATGCCGGGGGTGTGCCCAACTTCCCGAAGTCCTACCAGGATGAGCGATTATACTCTATAATCCCTTAAACGGCCCTTTATCGGGTTCATTATGGGGATTTTAAGGCCTAATGGCCCATCCTGGTATGCCGAAACCATCAACCTCTCTGCCAAGGGGCAACCAGCTCTTTCGGGTCATGTTGACCCGTCGAGCACCTGCAGGTTGTCGTCTGACTTTGGGTTTAGGGTTTAGGGTTTAGGGTCTAGGGTCTAGGGTTTGGGATTTCGCAAGTATGGCGACGCCCTCAGCAGCTGGACATGGAGGAACCCACTCTTCCCCCTATGAGTTCAATGACCTCCTCAACCCACCAAAGGGCTATGAACCCCCAAGGCCCACCCTAAACCCTCAACCCATAAACCCTAAACCCAACATATCCCAAAGTCCCCGAGGCCCTGGCCAGTAGCCCGTGCCGGGAGCCAACGCTTGCTTCGCAGAGAATGGGCTCGTCCTGTGAAACGGTTTTGCGGTGAATCAGAGAGAGAGTAAGAGGGTCTACCCTTAAACCCTAGAGCCTAAACCTAAACCCTAAACCCTTAACCCTAAACCCTAAACCCTAACCCCTGAACCCCTGAACCCCTAAACCCTAATTAACCCTGTTACCTCTAGGGTTTAGAGTCTAGAGCTTGCTGGTTACGGTAAACTTTCACGGGGGCCTCCATTTATCCTTCTCACTGCGGCTACCAAGGGACATTAACATGAGGGTATAGGTAAATCTCGACTCAGGGACGGTTAGGGTCGAGCCAGGGGTAGGATCTGACACCTTGGTCGGCGACTTGAGAGGGAGAGAGATGTTCGAGCCATGTTGGTCGAGCCGAGCACCCAAGCCCCTTACCCCAACAAAAGGCACCCGAGTACCTGAAACCTTCAACCCTGAAGCGCCAAGGGCTAAAACTCTAAGCCCTAAAATTTCTGAGCCCCAAACCCTAAACCCCCCGAAACTTTTCGACCCTAATAAACTCCAAAACCCCAGGAGCCCTACAGGGGCTCGGGCTCTTCATTCTGCTTGGAGCTCGGCGCGTAGACGGAGGCTGACAGACGAGGCGCGCAAACCCGGGGTTGCAGGGTTTAGGTGGGGGGGTGGGGGGTTAGGGAGGGGGGGCGGGGGTTGGGGGGGGTTCGGGTTTAGGGTTGATATGGCTTAACCTGAACTATACATATACACACACACACACACACTGTATGTCCAATTATAACACACGATAACAAACGGAATAATCTCAATATCCAAAACATGAGCTGTAATACGTTATATATATATATATACATATATATATATATATATATTTATATTTATCTAGTTTATTTATGTATTGATTGAATATACCAATATTTATGTATATCATATCATTGTGCTACACAAATCTACTTAATGCCAGGCATGTGTCTCCGGCTTCAAAAGCCTGGCCGGGCATAACCCCTGGAAGTTCCCCAAACTTTCGCATTCTTAAAATTTAAAAGAGGATTAACAGAACCCTTAGAAGGGATTCCATGTAGGATCTCCCCCTTCAAGTACTACAACTCCTTTTTCAAAGAACCCCGAAAAAGGGTACGCCCCCCCCATTTTCGTGTTGAAGGGACCCGAAACTCCCCCAAACTCCAAGCACGGGGCTGGCTGCGGCCTGAGTCAGACTGTCAGGTTTGGGGTTTGGGGTTTGGGGTTTGGCGTTTGGGGTTTAGGGTTTAGGGTTTAGGGGTTAGGGCTTAGGGTTTAGGGTTTAGGGTCCAGGGTTCAGGGTTTAGGGTTTATAGGCTTTAGTTTTTTTTTTTTACTGGTTAGGGTTTAGGGTTGAGGGTTTAGGTGGGCCACCGCTACTTCTGAGGGGCGCCACAAGCTTAAGCCTACCACTGCGTGACTGCGTATCTAGACCCGGAGTAACCTAGGAATAAAAAGGGTACCCTTGTTGGTTTTAAGGGGATTGTAAAGGAACCCCGACCCCCAAAAAAGGAAAAAGGGCCTACTCCCGGTCCTAGGTATGAGTGCTGTGCAAAACCTAGACTCAGCGACGATCCCGGAAAGGCATCGAGACACAGGAGAGATTGCTTAAAAGGTCAGGGGTTTTAGGGGGGCCCATCTTTTGGTCAGTTTAGGCTTGTCGGTTGAGAAAACAGAATGCTTGGGAGGCTTACAGGCAAATACGGCATTGAAGGCAACTTGCTAACTTGTTACTGCCATTTTTTGCCCTTTAATAAATCAGGACCTCTTCCCAAAATCCCGACTACTGTAAGAACCAGCCAAACTCCGAACCCAAACCTAGTTTCTCAACACAAGTTTCTCGGGTCCGCTGCGTTGTCGATTGGAGCATGAAAGTGGACTTCGCCTGGGCAGCGAGGGATCTCTTTCGACCCTCTCTGGAACCATAGGGTTTAGGGCTTAGGGTTTAGGGTCTAGGGTTTAGGGTTCCCCGGCACCCCTGGACCCAGAACCTCAAACTGATCTCATAATGGCGGCTGATGTACATGCGCACGCGGTTGTTTAGCACGGACCAGGGGATTCAGCATGTTGTAGGGCCCTATGGGGTTTCAGAGGCCCTTGGCATGAGACTGGTGGACGAAGAGAACTGATGTCATGCCGCCCTCCTTCCAAAAATCTCCGCACCCCAAAAGGCGCAGCCCGCAAGGAAGAGCATGCGGCCCCCGCGCCTGCTAAGAAGCTCGAGAGATGTGCCTAAGTGGCTCCGAGGTTGCAGGGTCTTCGAAGTTCCGACTCATAGGGGGGGTACTCCAAGGCGTTTAGAAGGCTTCCGAAGGTGACCTCACGTAGCAGAAAATTTGTTGCAATCGGCTAGGCAGCCACACCCATCTCCGGGAGGTCGGACATGGGCAAACATCGACGGACCTGGGAAGCTTATCGGTTCGACTGAGGGCTTTGGGGGGCTTGGGGTGTAGGAGGCGTAGGAGCTGGGTGGATGGGTTGTCGAGACCTTGATGGGACCTAGGCGATGGGACAGAACAAGCTGCTTCCATTTCGACAACGGCCTTGCGGAGCAAAATGCCATCGAGGCAGCTGTATGGTGTGACACGTCTTGGTTGGAGTATGGCCATCCAGCATCTTGGACAGCACACCACTAGAAGGGCCTAGCCCCTGACCTCAACCTGCGAACCCCTGCAAGCAGAGAGCAGATTTTCTGAAGAGGAGCAGTGCGCAATTGGGAGCGTTCAGGGTGTGAGGTTCGCTTGCTGTGCCCTTGAAAAACCCTGCTAGAATCCTACAGGCCTTCAACTTTAGAGCTGGGAAAAACTCTCAACCCCTGAAGATCAAAGGACCCGGAAGCCAAGGAAGCGGCACGTCAAGGGGCGTGTCTTTGACGCCCTGCAGGAGTTGAACCACATTGAGGGCCGTCAGTTCTAAACACCCTTCAGAGCTTCTGGCGGAAGCCATGGCTTTACAGTAGATCCAGACTCTGAAGACTTGAGTGGAATACAGACCCTATGGTAAGACCCTAAACCTTCTAGCATCAGGACATCGGCTTGCCGGTAGACATCGCCAAGACAGTTCCCTCTCCCCCCTTCCCCTTTTCCTCCTTCCCCCCGCCCCAGCCTGGGCAGCGCGAAGCCTCGATTTGGGCGGAAGATGCGGTAGGCTGAGGGGTAGGGACAGGTCCGCAGCGTTTTGTGGCTCCCGCGGCCCCATGCTTGGGACTTTGTTGGGCTGTTCGTCTCTGCCTAGGAGCCCCGGAGAAGGGTTTAGGATGTGCAGGGTTTAGGTATTCGCCAGGGCCTGCGCACCTCGAAAGCCTCTCACCCTGATTCATCTGAAAGCCGGCTACATAAACCCCAAGATGCACTTACGGGGGGTCACTAAGGGGACGTGGGGTCACTACTCGACCTCTGCATGTCCAGTGGCGGAACTCGACTAGGCACTGGCTCCACATGCGAGGGATCCTGCTGTTGCTTGAGGCTTAGAAGCTGGGACCCCTTTTCGGTGGGCCACGAGGCTTTTAAAGGATTTTCATGGTTTAAGTTTAAGTGCTCAGGAAATAAGGGTTTTCGTTTTTTTTGGGCTTCGCATGTTTTGGTAATTTAGGGTTTCACTGCCCACGTAGCCGTTGCACTGTAGACCCTGCTTTCCAAGCTTTGGTGCATGTTAGAACGTCCGGTTCGCGAAGAACAAGCCCTAGAGCCCAACCCCTGCACCCTAAGCACTCCTTTCTGCATGCGCTTTGCGAACATCCATGTCTCTTTGAAAGAAGGCCCTTGTTTCGCTAGTTGCTTAGACGTTCAGGATGTTGCTTAGGACTCAAGAAGTAATCAGGCCAAGCCTAGTGGACGAGGGGTTGGACTTGGGAAACAAAGATTTCGCCTCCCGGGATGTGACAACTAGCAGACATTGCTTGGTGGAGATTGTCTGAGCAAAAAACCCGAAACACCTAAACCCTTAAACCCTAAATCCTAAAGCCCAAAAACACAGAATAAAAACACAAAAAACCCAAAAAAACATCAAAACCCTAAAGCCCTCAAAACCCTAAAACCCTTAAACCCCCAAAACGCTGAAACTCCGAAGCTCCTAAAACCCTAAAGCCCTTAAACACGTAAAAA
Organism: Symbiodinium natans; assembly: GCA_905221605.1. Classification (NCBI taxonomy): domain Eukaryota; class Dinophyceae; order Suessiales; family Symbiodiniaceae; genus Symbiodinium; species Symbiodinium natans. Next base: position 1,012,640 of record CAJNDS010002501.1, on the reverse strand, counting down.
CCCTAAACCCCTAAAGCCCCAAAACCTAAACCAAAAACAGAAAACAAAAAAAAAAAAACTAAGCCATGAAACCCTAACTCCCTAAACCCTGAAACCCTAGAACCCCAAAACCCTGAAACCCTAAATCCCTAAACCCACCAACCCTATAAACCCCAAAATACCCAAAACCCTAAAATCCTGAAAACCCTGACCCTAAGAACAATCAAAACCCTGAAGCCCTAAATCCCTAAACCCCACAACCCTACAAACCCCAAAAACCCTTTAAAGCCCTCTACTTCTACACCCTAAACCCCAAACCCCAAACCCTAAACCCCAAACCCTAAACCCTAGACCCTAAACCCCAAACCCTAAATCTCTAAAACCCTCTGCTGTCCTGTGCACCCAGGAGTGCCGCAAGGAATCCCCGTGGCATCGCCCCAAGGCAGCGCCAACCACTGAGGTCACGCTTCCAAGGCCATGGGGCAAGGGGCCCTGCTTGGGTTTAGGGTTTAGGGTTTAGGGTTTAGGGTTTAGGGTTTAGGGTTTAGGGTTTAGGGTTTAGGGTTTAGGGTTTAGGGTTTAGGGTTTCGGGTTTAATTAGGGTTTAAGGTTTAGGGTTTAGGGTTTAGGGTTTAGGGCCTTATAGGGTTCAGGGTTTAGGGTTTACATTTAGAGTGGAAGGGATCCGGGCTGTGGCTGCAAAGAGATAATGACGTGGTCCACTAGCTATTGGTGGTAGTGCCTTCTCTGCCCTGGTGCCATGTTGGCCGGCTGAAACCGTGCTTTTGCAGCTGCAGCCACCGATGCGTCTCAAGTTTATAGAACCGACCGCTGTGGTCTTTTGTGGTCTGGGGTCTCCTGGTGGGTTTGCAGACTGTCTAGCTTTTGGGTTTATAGGGTACAAAGGGTGTGTGGTCTGACGCGTAGAGGGTGCTGGATACGGGTATAGGGAACAGGGTTGTCGGACAATCGACAACCATTGTCGAAAATATTCGCAAATGCCTTCCGGGCAGTTCAACTGAAACAGGAAAAATAAGGACATGACCTTCTGATGGAGCTGCGGCTACTTTGACAAATCTATGCCTTGGCACGTGGGCCCTCGACTAATTGAAAGTGATTCGGAGGCAAGTGGCCAAGGGTATGATCCAGTCAGGAGGCACTGTAGCTGGGGTTTAGGGTTCAGGATTTATAGATATTATAGGGTTTAGAGTTTAGGGTGACCTGGGGTGACCCGGTGAAGGATTCGCTTCGCATGCCACTTGGGTTCTGAGAGGTCTTGCACGCACTGACTTCTGAGAAAAAACAATACCTGTACCACCCCATGAAATCCCTAGATAAAGAAAATAGAAACGAAAAGTCAACTTAGATAATGCAGCGCAGCACCATTCAAAGCACTTCTTGTCTGCGGACTCTGGTGATCTTTGAATGCACCGATGGGAGCCCACAGAGACACCGACGAGCCCCCAGTCGAAGATGCAGAGCAAAGCTGCAGCTACAAGTCAAAGCGAAACCGATATGAATCCAAAAAGCTCGCAGGCCATACCGGGCAGTTTTCCGCAGAGGCGCGGCCATTGTTTTTTCGGATGCCGTGGATGTTCCACACTCACATCATGATCTTCCTTGGCTACCTCGACATCGCCAAGTCGGTCATAAACAGCCTCGGAAAGTCCTTGGCAGCTGGCTGACAGTCAAGCAGTTGCGCTACCCGTTCAGGGTGACATAGCCAGTCAGAGACAGACACTCCTTTGCACACCGACAATTAGAGGTCCACTTTTGGGGAGTTTTGCTGCATTTACTGGGAAGCCAGCTTTTGGAAACTCCCATATCTACGCTCATGCACAGTGCAGCGGTATCATCGGGCTCGGATCATGGGCCTTCTAGCTTTTGTTGGGCTTTCGGGCTCAACAGTCTCGTCATGAATCTTCGGTTCAGAAGTCGAAGAGCCACCTTTCAAGAAGCCTCCTGCTCCAAAAGTGTGGTCAGGAGTCTGTCTGCACTGCAGCGACGCCGGGATATGAGCTGCAGGTAGCGATATCCCGGGCGGTGTTGCAAATGAAAAGCACGGTGGGGACCTGCTGAGGTGATGGCTTAGGGCGAGACGGGTAAGACCTGGCGAAGCCTTCTGACACTTGCCGATTATCATACGGGCCCGAATATTTAGGCTCCGGGCTTAGTTACAGGGCTTAGGATTCTCGGTACGGCTCGTGTTTACAGAGAACTGCAGGACCTTGCAGGTCTCCCCTCTCCTCTCTCAGCTCTCCAGTTTCTTCGGTACTTTCTCACCCCCCCCTCCCCCCCTGATTGCCGGAGACCAAAAACCCTGAACCCTAAACCCTAATCCCTAAACACCGACAGCCTTCCTTTCTTCCTCAAAGCCTGTCCAGCATTCATAACCTCCTTGTCGGAGGCCCTGAAAGTCCAAATCCGAAGAATCCATGCCTGTCACATCCCGTGTGCTGAGAGCCCTAAACCCTAAACTCTAAACCCTACACCCTACACCCTAAACCACCTAAACCACCTAAACCACCTAAACCAGCTAAACCAGCTAAACCAGCTAAACCAGCTAAACCACCTAAACCACCTAAACCACCTAAACCACCTAAACCACCTAAACCACCTAAACCACCTAAACCACCTAAACCACCTAAACCACCTAAACCACCTAAACCACCTAAACCACCTAAACCCTAAACGCGAAAACCCTAGACCCTAAACCCTAAACCCCAAACCCCAAACCCCAAACCCGAAACCCTATACCTTACACCCTACACCCTAAACCCTAACCAAGCCAGAGCTCCCGCCTTGTAACGGTCAGAGAGAAACTGAAAGAGCCGCGGTGTGTCTGTAAAGCCCTGGCGTGGTTGGCAGTGTGCTACCCGAAAAGCCCAAAACCCCAAAACCTAAGCCCTCTATATAGGGTTTAGGATTTTAGGGCTTTAGGGGTTTTGGGGGTTCTAGGGTTTTGGGGGGGTTTTAAGGTTAGGGTTTAAGTTTTATGGCTTTAGTGTTATTGTGGGGTTTCAGGGTCTAGGGTTGCCTGACAACCCTGTTCAAGCCCTCCAGGGACAGGGAACCGGCAGCCCTCTTAGGGCAGTTACATGGTCCTTTGAAAAAGGACCGGTTAAAGGGGACCCCTGATACCCTGTATAACTTATAACCCAATGCTGGGCTATTCAGGACACCCTGACTGCTTGGGGGTGCGCGGTGGGATTGTGAATTAAGTTAAATCGTCCAGGCGCCGTAAGAAAGTTCCACGCGTCGCGCCTTTCAGGGCCCATGAAACTACCCTTGGAAGCCCTGTTTACCCTGCGTCACGCAGCTCAAAGAGGGATGGCCCGTAACCTATGGAAGCCCAAACCCTAGACCATCAAGAGGCTCCATGGGACGCGACACATATAGGGTTCAATATGGGTCTCTGGGGTTCTGGGTTTGCGCCGCCCGTTTTTTTAAGGAACCAGGCAAACAGCCACCATTGAAGCTTTGCTAGCCCCATATTTATAGAGCCCCCAACACAAGGGTTTAAGGGTTTAGGGTTTTGGCTTCAGGGTTTAGGGTTTAGGATGGGCTTAGGGTACCCGGAGGCCTTGAGGAGGCGCAGCAGCAGGCGAATCACGCCGGCGCGCAGTGGCGATCGGTCCGGATCGACTTTGGCGAGCTTGAAGATCGCGCTGGGGAGGCCCTGTCACGATGCTTGTCTTGGTATGTTCCCCTGAAACTTATAACAGTCCATCATAAGGATGTTAATTGGGGGTTACTAGAATCCATTTTAAGAAGTGTTAGTATAAGCGGGAACATCCCTGTTTGCAAGCTGATAAACTTTGAGCCGAGGACCCTATCTAGACGCCCTAAGTGCACCCTTCAATAAGCCCTGGATGTACCCTATGAACCAACCCTCCATGCCCTAGCAGCCGCAGTCTCAACTCAGCACCTTTTAAAACTCGGAACTCCAAGCTTCTCAGGCCTCAGACACATGGAGCACGTTGAACACCACTCGGGGCTCTTGCTCGGAAAAGAAGGGGAGCAGCCGCGACGTCGGGTATCCGCATCCTTGGGGAGAAGATGGTTGAATGCCGAATCCGGGAAGCCTCGGCATGCCCTGTCACCCCGCCAGGCAAACAAGAGACGCATCGTTCATACCTCATACCTTTATGGTTACTTTGAGGCCTCAGAGACTCAGAGCCCTTGCGTTGGGTTGCGACTTGCAGCCTGGCGTCGCAGCAACCCGACGTTCCAGAAAAACCAGACGACGAAGGACTGTTTGAAGGTGACGATCACGGGAATCTCCGGACACGCATTGCGGCACCACTGCCTGTGCAGCCCAGAATATCCCGGGCGGGAGCAGCCATCAGGAAAGCACCGAAGGCTCGAAAGGTCGAACTTGGAAGCCTGCAACAACCCATCCTAAACCCGAAGAAGTGGTCTTCGCTCGGTAGGTTGTGGAAGCTGAGAGCTTTCAGGAAGAAGGGCCTGCAAAACACGAGCTCATATGTGGCAACCTCGAAACAAGTCACAGGGAACCCTATTTTTGCTTCATGGGGTTCATATGGGCACCTAGCCTTTGCAAAGCAACAATTGGGCAGGGAAGGCTCCGCTACCCCAAGGACCCAAGGGTCCATCTACCCATATCGGACCTTCTGAGCAATATGGTGCCTATTGTGCATGCGGCCCGGCTTTCCTTTATTAAGTGTGACAAGAAAGAGACAAGAGTTGAAGAGCTAGCTGACCATATGTCACATGCTCCATTTTCCTGGGGGTAGTCGGGGTCCCTTGTTCATGATGAGGAATCCCACCCTAAATGGGTACTGGTGCGCATTACGAAAGAGCATGGTTGATTTGCATGTCGTCGCATGGAGCTTTTTGGGCCAACATGTGGATGGATAGTTCGGTTTTCAGAGCTGGGTTCAGGGCTACGAAGCCGATCTGAAACGGGCTGGGCTTTCGTGTCCGTGTGGCTGTGACAGTAAGGGGCACATGCTCCACCGCAATGGCAGCTATATTGGGGTTCCGAAAATGGGGTAGGAGTCCCTTATAGTAAGGACCCCAATAGTACGGTACCCCCCAACTGCGGAAACCCCCATAGGTTGGCTCAGCTACTGTATCGCAGCGATTTCCGGAGAGCCCCACGCCGCCACGCGGTTCTGTAGGCCGAACTCGCGAAGGACTTTCAAGGTTTCCTGGGTCGGAGTGAATGGCGTTGAAAGGCTTGGTCATTCTTGACTTGCAGTTGCCAAGTGTTCCGTTGAATTAGGGTAATATAGGGGTCGGAATAACTACGAATAGTATTCCCTTATGGTCCATTTGTAAGTATACTACAATATAACTAACAACCCCCCCAAACCCTATTCTAATTATTCAGGCCCCCATTCAGCACCTGCTGCAGCAGCTGCGGCTGGAACTCCAGCATTTCTTCGCAGCGAAAGCGCAGCTACAGCGGGGTTCGCTGTAGCCCGGGTTTAGGGTTTAGGGTTTAGGGTTTAGGGTTTAGGGATGATTGCACCTTCTCTCCATTCTCCCCGCCCCCCCCCCCCCAGTCAAGGAACCATCAAGGTTCGAACTCCAATCGCGAAACCCTGAACGACAAGCACCAGCAGGGCTGGTCATCAACTCTGCCCCAAACCCCATAGACCCTCAGCCAAGCGAGAAAACAAGGCACCTTTGTCCCAGTTTACACTCCCGCAACCTTTGTGCCAAGTCGCTAGGACTACGGCCTCCGATTCCTGCAGGGTGCAGGTTTCGAGGGTGCACCAGATCAACCTTGGGCCTGAAAAAGGGAGGGAAAATCCTTTCTGAGCTTCATGCGGTTTTTCCGTATAAGCGTCATCACCCTAAACATGCGGCCATTCCGCCTTCCGTCGGAGCCAGACCCCCGGTAAACGCTGCGCTCGCACGGCCGTCACCGCGTCGTCCCAAGTGTTGATGATCACAGCAGGCATCCCTGGCACCTTTGACCCGGTGAATCCCGGCGATCCCCTGCAGTTGGCGTCTCACGCAGACGGTGCATGTGCCCCTGTGCTCCGGACCGGCCGACCTAAGAGGTTCTCTGAGGCACGGGGCTTATCGTCTTACATTGAACATCATTGAATTCCGGTTGGCGGGTGCTGCACCGCTGCCAGGACGATTACCGAAGCTGGCAAAGTGGGACGACGGTACTGTAGACGATTCTACAGGAAAGCTGCCCTGTACTGCTCTTGCAGCCAGCCTAGGGCCCCACCGGGTGGGCAGGTCACGCAAACCCTAAACCCTAAACCCAAAAGGCCTGCCAGAACTCGAGGATGATATCGGTGTGCTCCGACGTGGCAAGGGCGCGGCAGGCATCTCTGAAGAGGCTCATGCGCCTCCCGGGTGTGCTCCCTCAACTCCTACTATTTTTTTCTTAAGAACCCCCCCAAAAAATGTTTTTCCCTACAACGGTCGTATAGGGATTCTATTTTTGTCAACATTCTTTTGGGGTTCTTACGCAAATGGTAGACTCGGTTGAGGAATTCGCATTTAAGGGTTTCGTGTTTAGGGCTATCTGATACAAGCCATTTAGCCTGCCTACCGTATATGGAAGCAGTTTTGGGTATTGCACAAGCCAGCTCTCAAAATCATCTCACCCGTTGTGAGATCACATGGACTTGTGGCCTAGTAGGGGTGTCCCAAAGGGACTATACAATCTAGAGAGCTGCCGAATAAATAAAAGATCTGAGAGCCTAGGCTTGTGCCGGCTTGTGGGATAGGTACTGAACCCGACGGGGAGCTGCGTGGGTCTACTTCCTACGTGGATTGACAAGGTTCTGATGATGGCTCGTGTCGTCTTGCATTCTAGCGTCTTTCTGAAGTGCCTCAGCCTTGAGTCTGACCTCCTGGACACCTGCCACTGCTGCCCGTGGAAAATTCTAGACTTGGGTGTCGCCGGCTCCTGATTTGAAAGACCACCTCCCTGATCCTTTTACATGGGTACCTTCTTGGGGTCCCTTTTTAATAAGGGGATCTCCTATTTTCGTAAACCCCCATGTGCGTTCCAACTGACTATGTCCCGCCTCTGCCCCACAGGCACTGGCTTGCTACCAGGAGGGAAGAAGGGTGAGGCTTCGAACTCCGTCTTGAAGTCCTGTTCACTGATGAGAACATACATGTTGGATAGGCTTTTAAACCCTAACCCCTGAACCCTAAACGCTAAACCCAAACCCTAAACCCTAAACCCTGAACCCTGAACCCTGAACCCTAAACCCTAAACCCTAAACCCTAAACCCAACCCTATCAGTAGGGATCCACAGGACAGCCTTCATGCATGCCATTTTCACCGGACCAAGGCCCTAAACCCTGAACCCTAAACCCTCAACCGGGTCACCGCTCTACCCCAAATTTGCTCTCTTTGTTGCCAGGCGCTTCGGGCAGAGGTTACGGCGGATAGATGGCCGGAGTCTTTTTTAGGGTTTAGGGTGAGCTTCCCACTCGGAGAGAAGTGCCCGAACTCTTTTCAGCGGGTCCGGAAGCGCGTCGTAGTCGTAGTTGGAAATATCACCGGCGACACCTGGGCCGGGGAAAGCCGCTGGTCTGCTTGCAAGCATCAGAAATGAGAAGATGATAGCGACTTTTGCGCAGTGATGCTTCTTACTCTTGGAGCTTTTCTGCCCCATACTTGTGCGAAATAACAAACCAAGCAAAGCACGACATGGGAAGGACGAGACTTCTTGGACAACCGCCTGCGCAGCTGTAGGTTCTCTAACCCTAAACCCTAAACGCCCTAAACCCTAAAGGCCACCCGCTGGGACTCTTCTTGTGCTTCTGAGCCTCGGGCCGGTCAGTTTCTCCAAGTTCTTCTCAAGAGGCAGGTCATGAAACAGAACGAGCTGCCCATCTTTCGTCTGCATCACGTCCATCCTGGCAAGCCCTAAGGGTTTAGGGTTTAGGATTTAGGGTGCCCTAAGCCCCTAAAGGCGAATGTGGTGAATGCACCGTGACGGGAGCTTCATGGGATAGACGCTAAGCTTCTCAGAATTGCAAGTGCTATTGCTGCTACTGCCCCTGCAACGCCTTTGAAACGCCTTTGCAACGCCGTACGAATGCTATGTCTGATGATATTCATGCTATCCCTGTTGACAGGCATGCTATCATCACCCACTTGCCCTAGCTACCTCCACATACGAGTACCACTGCCACGACGTTCACTGCTACAAGTCTTGCTACTACAGCGGTGTCTAATCTGCAATTGAAGACTTTGTATGAGGATGCCCTGTCTCTGTCGCTCGCATGCCGCAAGGGCCCGTAGTTCTCCAAGTCAGCGTTTAGGGCTAAGTAGGGCTTAGGGGTTTAGGGTGTGTAGGGTCTCAGGGGGCGTGAACTCAATCCCAATCTAGAGCCAAGATGCTGGACCAAGGGCACCTTTTGGTCCATGCAGTACTTCAAACTCTCCAGGGTGTTCCTGGGCTGCGCCCATTTTCATGAACTGCCGTGAACGTAATGGCCCCCCCCCCCCCCCCCCCCCCGAAAACCCAGAAGCCTTAACGTTGCAGCCCTATAGACCCTATCAACCCTAAACCCTAAAAAAGCACAAACAGAGATACCCTAAATCCGACCAAAGTGTATGTCGGACAGCAGCCCAAAACCCATTAAAAGTGCCATTTGTTTCCATATTTTGCGTGTTTAGGCAAACCCTAATCCCTAAACCCTAAACCCTAAACCCTAAAACGCCCTCCCATGAAGTGGCCGGGCATCTCAGGGGCCTCGCCAGCCCCACCCCGGTGTGCCACCAGAAGAGGCTTGGTGCCAGCGCCCCCTTTGAGTTTAGGGTTTAGGGTTTCGGGCTTCGGGTTTAGGGTGGCGAGTGCATTTGCTTTCTAGCCGGGGAAGTTTTTGCCCGACAGGGAAAAGCCCGAAAACTCGATGTTTCACGCTTCGGCAATCGCAAAATTCTGAAGCAGGATCTCTTGAAGCAAGAGGGTGGTCCTAGGAAGTGGAGGTCGGAGAGTCTGCTCGAAAAAACGCCATATTTCTGCGCCTTCTTTTGCTTGTCACCCCGGCAGGACTAAGTTCATCTACAAGACAACACAGCAAGCAATCATGGTTGTTCGGGTATGGATGCTCTGGTCACTGCATGCGCTGGCAACATGGACGCAATCATGGCTCGAAGGCCATGGCTCGAAGGCCATGGCAGTAGAAAGTGCGGGCAAGCCCGGGAATTTGGGTTGAGAGTTAGACTGGCCTGAGACGTGGAGATAATTCAGTACCTCCGTAGGAGCTCAAGATGTCTCATGCCTGGCTGCTGATAGAAACTGATGCCTTTGCAAGTACACAGCAGTGCCCGAACCTTCTCGCAAGAGCGGCACACGCAGCATTTTCGCCTCCATGGCAGCAGGCGCCCTGCGAGGGTACCCAAAATGAGCTATTCAGGTTAAACATCTCCACAAAATCAAACTGTATATGGCAGCAGTGCGCGCGGGGTTTGTGAGACCAAAGAGCACTTCTTTCAGAACACAAGTCTAGGACACAAAAACGGATTGCTAGGATGTTCCTTCACTGGCAGCTTCAAGAGCCAACAAACAAGTTCCTTCGAAGCAGCTATTTATGATGATGGGCTCCTTAGGGGGCTGGCTGTTGCTTTACGCACGGGGGTCAACATCAACCCTTCACCCGCCTTCGCCACGAAATTCCTTCTACAGCCTTGAAGATGTGGGTTTTGCTAAGCAAGCAGTCCATCAAATTGCCTGACTCTACCTCAAAGCTTCACTGGCCGAACCATTTATGCCTTCTACGGCCTTTTTCCTGTGGGAATCGATTATGAGAAGCCCAGAATCCTACACCCCCAACTCGAAACCCAAGCCGGCAAATTACTCCTCCAGAGCCTTGTACCTTTTTACTATCCAATGGTGCCTTACATGGACTCGGCCTGGGAGATGCCCGTAAACCCAAAACCCTGAATCCTAAACCCTAAAGGCCTAAGCCCTAAAACCAAAAGCCTAAACCCTAAATCCTAAATCGCTATATAATCCTAAACCCTATATATCACGGCCCTGAATGAGGGTGGCCTTACCTATGGAGTCAGTTTCCCTGGAACGCAGCAGTGCCTTTTCTGCTGCGCCGCGTCAGCAGAAGGCGACCAAAGAGGACATCGGGCTTGGCGTGTAGGGGTGCAGAACCCAGTTGCACGTCGGCACCGCTCGAAAGCTGCTCGCAGCATGCTTTCAAACTTCGATATCGTTCCTAACATTCACCCGCCAGCGCCGCCTATGTACAGGAAAGGGCGGCGGACGAGGAGAGGATCACGGTCCACAGCTTCTGCCCTTGGGCACCAGTTCCACTGCCCTCGATGCAGTCTCCTTGTTTAGGGCACCAAACCCTAAACTCTAAACCCTAAACTGTAAACTCTAAACCCTATGGGATCCGACTCTGAAGTTGCAAACCAATCCTCGCATCTCTGGGTGAAACGAGTCGGAGCAACATGGCTTCACAGCCAGAAGACAGCCGCCCTGGCAAGGACCCCATGCTTGAGGATCCAGGTCGGAGTACTCCCTGAACAACCCTAACCCTAAACCCTAAACCCTAACCCCTAAACCCTAAACCCCTAACCCTGTCAAACCCCGCCACGGAAGGAGATTGAGCCCGATCGTGAAGCTCAACAGCCCGAGCCCAGACCATCCAACATCATCCTGCAGCCTCTTCTTCTGAAGCCGTACACCCTAAGGCCCTAAGCAAACGGGCAATGTCCATGCTGCTGCACAAACACAAGACCGAAAAGTGGGAGGACGCACAGATGCGACTAACTTGGACCCCTAATTGCTACATGCACATGCTTTAGGTTAAATTCCGGAATGTAGGAAGGGTGTCGTTCCGGAGTTGTAGGAATATGTCCGACTCTGAGATTCCCGCTGGCATGCTCTGCTAAGCATGCTACGTCGACACTGCTGGGTTCACGTATCGATATTGTCCCTTAGCTGACAGCCTGAACCGGACACCTACAGCTTTGCTGATTCAAACAAACTCAGGGAATGAAATGAGCTCGACGAGTTTATCGGTGGCAGAGGGGCGCACTGAGAGACTCGCCCTTGAAGTGAACCGCAAGCAACTCGCCGGCACGCGTTATGTCATCGATGAAGTCGCACAGCTGCTCCTGCATCCTCAGTCATGAGAGACCCTTGCACATGCCAGTCTCCTTCTGCTTCAACTGTTGAAAGGGAAGGGCTTTGGGTTGTGCTGTGAGGTTTCGATGCCTATAAAGAGCTAAGAACATGCGGAGGGTAAAGCCTGAAGCCACGCAGACCTCAAAGATCCTGCACCACATCTGTTTGTGGATCCTCAGGAAAAGCGGCTGACAAGGCAAAAGCTAGACTGCCGGCGCTGCGTGAAGAAATCATGCGGTTAAAGACACAGCTTAACGGAAACGAGCCTCTGGATATCCGAGATTCAGGGATTTCTAGGTCACGTTTGCGTTAACATTCTTTTGGAGGGTCCTTGCTCTTTTCTTGTTGTTGGAGCTGAGAACGCCTAACGAAGTTTCCTCTTAGCACGCACCTAGCTAAGGCCTCCGAAAAGCATTGCAGCCCCTAATTCAGTGGAGTTGGCACCTCCCCCGCGTGTAGTTTAGAAATCTGCGGAAGCGAAAATCACGGAACAACGGACGATGCAGACGACCTCCGACCTCAGTGGAAAGCTATGTTTCACCAGCGCCTGCACTGCATACTCCCACAAGAAAGCGACAACAAGACCACAAGAAGACAGATGCTACTTGCCCTACGGACATCAACCGACACTAAGTATTGGTCCCTAGGCCCGTCGTTGACTGAACCATAAAGGATCTGCTCCCAACTACAGTGACACAGTGAGCTGTGGCGGACTAAGCCGGCTGCGCATCCCAACCGTCACGCGACTGGTGGACAAGTGCAGTTGCAGCATACTGGACCTTGTGAAGCGATGGAGTTGTGACCCAGCATGAAAGTTCACTGAACCACAGGAATTGGAGCCTATCAGCATGGGGTCATGCTAACCTAGATTTGGAAGGCTCCAGATTTCTGATGCAGCTGGCTGGCGACGTTTCAAATGACGATCCTTTCTTCGGGTTCAACACGGGTCCTAATCTAGAGAACTCACCATTTGCGTAAGGTGTGGGCTGCTGCTCTGTACCCATTCCAGCAGACATGCCCCCGACACTGGCCAACATGCCCCGGACTCTCAGTGATCACATGAAGCCAAGCAATGGCTGCGGATGACGACTTCAAGACGGCCTCAAACTGATCTGCAAAGAGAAGGACAGGACAACCCTAAACCCCTAAGCCCCTAAATCCCCTGAACCCTTAGCCTTAGCCCCTAAAGCACCAAAATTGCCTGAGACCTTACTACCCTGAGCATCAAGGGGACTGTTTAGGGTTTAGGGTTTAGGGTTTAGGGTTTAGGGTTTAGGCTTAGGGTTTAGGGCAACGGGATGATGTCCAGGGCCCCGTCATTGGACTTGCCAGCTACTTTGATTCGATCGGTGGCCACCTGGCTTGCAGAGGAATGGGAGGGATTTTGAGGTTTAGGGTTTAGGGTTTAGGGTTCAGGGGTAAGGTTTTAGGGTGTAGGGTTTAGGGTTTAGGTTTAGCATGTCAGGGACGCTTTCTTGCTTGAAGGAGTTTAGAAGGACACACGCACCAAAAAAAGGAAGAAAACCACATGAACACTCCCTTTATAAGCATCAATGAAGCCACCCAAAATTGCATAGTCATTCAACAGCTGGGCACTTCGCTTTTTGGATGCCCTAGATATAGGCCTCCGCATTAGAACAGGAATCCAAAACAAGACTAGACTTTAGAGAGACCACAAGGTCCCCCTTTGGCCCTGATCGCAGCCCACACATCGGAACAACCGCCAGGTGGTGTGGCAATTTTTTGTAGACCAGGGGGAAGTCACCCTCAAGCGTAGTTGCCCGGTTACTGTGCAGGCTTGCTCTACGTATTGATGTCGCTCTGTCTCGTATTGGCAACGTGTTGGGCTTTGCGCCGGAATTGTACAACTCCAACAATAACCGTAATTCTCCGACTCCTCACAACGCCAATAACATGAACATAAAACAAGACTTTAGCAATAGCAACTGCAGTCGTTCTTCTTCCTAAGAAAACAAAGCGGAAACGCACTCTAAATACTAAAGCACCTTAGATCGGACTTGAGGAGGTCAAAAAAGCCATAGAAGAGTGCTGAGTTCACAAAATTTCTTCTGACGCATGCTCTTGTTGTAGCCCTACCCCTCCGCAGCTTGTCAAAGAACTGGCTGCAAGCAGAATTCCCCTCCCCAGGAACCAGCCCTCCTCGCAGCCTGGTCCTTGAGAAACATCCACAGGCCATCTGTGCCCAAGATGACCTAAGCCGATTCAGCTTCCGCGTTAGGGTTTAGGGTTGGGATGTTCCCCCTTATACGAAAAGTCCTGAATAGGGATTCTCATAACGGTACTATAATCCCTATGAAGGACTGGTAGTATAAGGGGGGAGTTTAGGGTCAAACGGGGTCCCACTGAAAGATTTCAGGTCGACAGTCGGCTTGCCATAAGGTCGTGAGAGTGGCGAGTTGCAGACAGGAAAGGTTCCTGGTATAGTTTAACACTTTAGCACAGTACATTGAAACTTTGTGAAGGACAAGCTTTGTAAAGCTGTATAGCAAAGAATAATGTAGTCCAGTCCATGGTACCCCGGGTGTGGGCTAAGAACCGATTTAGGATAAGACTTTATTGCAAACACAATGGTTTCCTGTGTCTTTTCCACACTGTAGCACGCAGAGTGGTCCGCAAGCACTCCATGTTGTAAACCCCAGATCGCGCAACCCTTTTCCAAAGCCTCCCAAAAGGAAGCATTGAACACAGCTCAGTCAATAGGCACATATCTAGATATGCGTCGATGCAATGGCTTCAGCAGAGGCAAGGTGGGAACGACACTGACCTTGATAGGAATCAGGATGCTAAGGGGCGAGGACGGAACACTACGGAACACCCAAGGCCGAGTTGATGGCAAACTTGACGCAGATGCTGTTGTCTTCATGGATCCTCGGCACAACTTCTGGGGGCAGAGTTTCAGAGCACCGAGTTTTTTAGTTGACAGGCAGCATTGGCCTGCAAAAGCTGCGAGCAAGAGACTTTTCGTCAGGTGGGACTGTTGCCTTTGAGGTGTGTCCATGCATCCATCACCCCATGCCCTAAACCCTAAGCCCTTTGTAGTCGCAAAGTGGCGGCCTACAACTTCGATACAGCTGATCATGGCTACCACGTCCGGACTCTATTGGACCTAGACAAAGTATCCATACAGGGCCGCTTGTCAAAGGCTGAAGTGTTGGGGTTTAGGGGTCGGGAAACGACCTCAACCCCATGCTCAGAACCCTAACTCCATCTCTGTCAAGTGGACATAAGAAAGTGAGCCGAAAACCTTTGGCGCGGTAGACTCTCCCCTGAACCCCAAATATCCCTGGACCCTACACCCAACACGCTACAAGCCCTACATGCCTTTACCAGGCTCAGGGCCCAGGAATCTTGACTAAGGCATCCCCCCTAAACCCTAAACCCTAAACCCTAAACCCAAAACCCTAAGCCCCCTGTCCGAGGTAGACCGAGGCCCGGGCTGCTCCACCGGGCGATCATTCACCTCCCCGGGATAGGTGTTCGGTGGTGTGCTGCCTTTACTTGGGGGGAAACACCTTCCTCCCCCACCCCTCTCCCAACAAGCCCACCGTAAGACCAAGACCAAGACCAAGAGCAACAGCAACCGCAACAGGGACAGAGACAGGGACAAAGACACAGACCTGCAATCTAAAATTAGCTTCGGCCTCGCGATTTGGGGCTTGTCATGTTGTGTGAGGGAAAGGGATGAAGGTGGGGGCTGGCCACGCTGGCGACCCTGAAATGACCCTAGGGAAGCCTGTTGCCTCTCGAACCGCACCAAGTGCCACTAACTTCGGCTCACAGCTTTTTGTCCAAGGCCGCGGAAGCCGGCAGTATGCAAGAAAAGCACTTGCAGGACATCTCATACGTCAATGCTCTGATTACACAAGTCGGCGACCGCAAGGTCAGGCTAATCTTTCGAGAAGCAGTATGTACATGTGGGCATTTCCCGACACAGGGGTACCCCAATGTATCCGCCAATATCCGTAAATTAATCCTCATTACGAGAACTCCCACAGCAAGGACCCTAAGCCAGAGGTCATATCGAGGAACTACCTAAAGCTCAGTGACACTGGAACAGCTCCAGTCCCCAGTCCACGACACACCGTCGTGGAGATAGCTCCTAGGATTTGGGGTTTACTGGCTGGTTCTTAGTAGGGAATGAGGGAATGAGGTACCCTATATAATCCCTTCAAGGGTATGTATATATATATATACATACATATATAGAGCCCTAAATTCCCTCATTCCCTACTGGGGTTTAGGGTGTAGGGTTCAGGGCCGTTCTTCATCAGGACTCCCGATCTTCAACGCTCCAATTGGAACCCGTCTCCGCGAACAAGAATCGTAACCACGAGATCAGTTGAAGAAACCGCCGAACCGGAAGTTGCGCATTAACCCTAAACCCTAAACCCTAAACCCTAAACCCTAAACCCGAAACCCCAAACCCTAAACCCTAAACCCTAAACCCTAAACCCGAACCAGCTTGAAATAGATGAAGGGGTTCAGCTGGTGGGTTGATGGGGCTTGAACCTAGCTGAACCTGGCTCTGGAGAGCCGAAGCCGCTGAGCCCAGAACTCTCAGTGGTTTCGTGTGATAAAGTGGTATAGGGCATTGTATATCTATGCATATAAATATATATATATATATATATATATATATTTATATTTATATTTATATATTGGTACATATGTACATATATATATATACACATACATATGGATATTTACATTCTTGGAAGCATGAAATTGTACATGAGTGCTACGTTACATCGTATTCACATATACCATCTTACAATGTGCATATACATACATACATACATACATACATACATACATACATACATACATACATACATACATACATACATACATATAAATGGATAAATAAACGAAAACAATATATGTATAGATAGATAGATAGATAGATAGATAGATAGACAGATAGAGATATGCCGGCCAGGTCATGCTGAGGCACGCAGGCGCGCAGCTGGCGTCGTCGGACTTCGGTAGGTTGTGCTCACCCTCCCCGTACAGCGTCCTCCGTCCGGAGAAGTTTGGCTCTCGACCCCATAAACCCTACGGAGTTTTTTGGCCCTACGCCATATAAAGCCTCAGCCCCTACAGTCAAACCCCTAGATTGGCAAAGCTACACGCAACTGCAAAGTAGAGTCTTAAACTCGGCTTGCCCTTCTGAACACTCTTGAGCCCAAGCAGGGGTACGTACAAAATATCCAAAGGTCCGAGCAAAAAAGCACCCCCCAGACTGCCTTAGACTGATGGCGACCTAGATGCAGAACATGGCATGCTGCACCTCCCGATGTGAAATCTAGTGCGGTGCAGGCAGGGTTCTAGGCATGCATATTATGGGGCCTTAGGGTTTGGGGAGTTTAGGGTGTTTAGGGGGTTTAGGCAGTTTGGGGAGTTTAGGGGAGTTCAGGGCTTCAACCCAAGGACCCAGGCTGCTCCTCAGCAAGCAGTGTGGGCACTTCGTCGCTTGTGCGGCGTGCGTGGAGCCTCGAACCACCCGGCCGCCCTGCACGCGAAGCATCAGCGACATGTACTTGCCAGGCCAGATGTCTGGTACCTGTGGCACGCGCTCGAAGCATTCTAAGGGGCTTCAAGTGTGGAAGGCTATTGGATACTTTGAGTTAATGAGATGTGGGACCTACACAAGGCCTAAGCAGAAAGCTGTGGCGAAAACATCGGCACTCTAAACAAATCGTCTCAAATGGACGTGGTATCATGCGTCTTTTTCGCGCCTTGCAGCTTGAGCCCTACAGCACGCAAGCCCCAAGCCCTGAAACCTGTAAGGGTTCAGGTTCTTGGGTTAGGATAACAAGCTTGACCTTCCAGTGTCCGAAATCCAAGCAAGCCTACGCGCAACAATATCAATATGCCTGTCCCCCCATACAGGAAACCTCAGACGGTACAAAACGTGTACAAACTCTCCTCAAGCTTCGTGAGGTTTTTAACAATCATCCTGCTGGAAGTTAGCTCGGTGCCTAGGAAGAGCTGACGATGGTCGCGAGAGGGCACGTTGCGGCGTAGCCATTCACGCAAGAGGGCGTTGTCAGGCTCCCAGTTGTGGCACTCGTAAACCTCGCGAGCTACTCTATGAACCCTATGCCCCAATACCAGAGATTACCTGCACCCTTGCAGTCCCCACCCTCCCAGCGTCCTTTGAAGTTGTAGCCCATACGAACCCAACAGCCTCAAAACTAACCCATTGTTGCCTCCTTCCCAAGCGGAGATGCGATGAGAAATGGCTTGCTCTTTGGGTGGGACTGGCGGACCCACGCGTAACCCCGCGCCCCGCACCCCCCCCCCCCCCAGCCCCTCCCCCCACGAGCTGCTTGCAAGCAATGCATGCCTTCCAACCCTCATACCCCAATTAAGCTTCCATCTTCCTGGACTCAGGGCCTACCCAGGCCGAAAATGGAGGGTACATAAAGCATGATAACGGGTTATGTCATTATGTGGAGGCTTGGGTATCCACGCAACAAGGGTCGACGGGCCAGAGAAACCCCAAACCCCAAACCCTAAACCCTACCACTTGAGGAAGGCCACTGCAATAGTCGGAGCAGTAGGCCGCAGCCACGTGTGCAGTGCACGTGCCACGGTCAGGTGGCTTTGTTCTTGGCAGGCGCTTGGGGGCCGAGTTCTCTTTAGGTCTTAAGAGGTTATCCTTTGGTTTCCAAGGTTCAGAGTGCTCAGCATGCCATATAAGCAACCATGCCAAACCCTAAACCCTAAACCCTAAACCTTAAACCTCAAACTCTAAACCCTAAACCTGAAATGAGGAGGGGGGTCTTGAGACCACAAGTGTTCAGGGTTCAAGCGTTCAAGCGTTTCGGTGTCGACTGAATCTCGGGCTTTCGAGGATTTTGGGGCGCCAAGACTTCGAATCCACATGTTGCGAGCCCAGTTGCTGTAGACTGACCAGGGGCGATACACCTGGCCATGGCCCCCTAAGGCCGAATAACCCCAAGATCCCTCTACACTCTAAACCCAGAGGATTGTAGTGGCACGATGCTCTTGAAGCTGTTCCTTCAACCCCCATGCAACCCCCTTGCATGCCCCCTACTTTAGGGTTTAGGGTTTCAGGATATGGCAACGGCTGGAAGCAACAGGAACAGTCACATTTACTCCGCTGAAAATCAAGCCGCTTGTCCTGCACTCGATGGGGAATCCCAACCGGGCACACGCTGAACCCTAAACCCCAAACCTCAATTCTGGAAGGAAGTCCTTTGGCCGATGATCAACGAACTTGAATACTTTCTACTGCCGACCCTGCCTACTGCGAAGTTGAGGGCGTACGGTTGAGGGTTTCGTTTTCAGCGTGTTGTCGTGGACTACTGGGTTAAAAGGCTCCCTACTCAGCATTTTCGAGCCTCTCACGTGAATAAGAGGAGGCCTTGCAGTCGAGGTTCTGCCAGCATGGTGCTCATGCTTGAGTCAGGCGACAGGAACCTCAGCGGTCCAAAAGAGGCCATACTTCAACCTGAACCACATAGGCTTCGAAACCTAAGGCCATAAGCCAATGCACCTCATATTCAAAGACTTGAGAAAGTTTAGAGACCTTCTGGGGCTTAGGACATGTTTAGGACTTTTGGGGGCTACGGGCCTAAGCCACAAAGAGAAATTTCGGTTGAGCCCTACGTAAAAGCCAAAAGCCAACCCCCTGAGGCCTTCTTGGAGGGGCTGTCAAAGGGCCCAAGATTCCTGAACCCTAAACCCTAAACTCTAAACCCGAAACCCTTGAAGGTCTTCAGTTGGGGAAGCCAAGCCATGGCCGACCACGCATGCAAGACGAGAGGCTTGGACAGAAATTCGTCGACCTCTCCCTTCTCCGAGATCCTCCATGCTAAACCCTAAGCCCTAAGCCCTAAGCCCTAAGGCCTAAGCCCTAAGCCCTAAGCCCTAAGCCCTAAACCGCAGAAATCTCCGAACCCACCCGACCTCAAGCCTCAGTATATAAGTAAAAGCTCAAGGGATGATTCTTCCAATGTACCTCGGGGGGGGGGGGGGGTGGGGGTGGTTAGGGTTTTTTGGGGTGTTTTTACCGTTTCAACGGTTCTAAGGGATGTTCAGGGTTCCAGGCCACCCTACACCCTAAACCCTAAACTCCTAAACCCCTAAACCCTAAACCCCCCCCCCTTCCCCCTGAGCTCCTCTTGGAATCATTGGCCTCGCTGGCGCCGAGGAAGTAGGCGGAGTCGGGCTCCGAAGCCAAGGATCCTGCCATGGATGCTTCAGGGACTCCTGGTAGTTGGGCTCAGGGGATGCACAGTGAGTTTGGGGTTTAGGGGTTTAGGGGTTTAGGGGTTTAGGGTTTAGGGGTTTAGGGGTTTAGGGGGTTTAGGGGTTTAGGGTTTAGGGTTTTGGGCTTAGGGTTTTGGGTTTAGGGCTTAGGGTCACAAAGCATCCCAAGTTCACTTGCAGAGCTACGAAGGGGAAACTGTCCCTGCCAAGACTGGACCCTGAGGCCGGCTTCTGTGCGCCATGCAAAACCTCTCATGCTCTTTAGGGTTTAGGGTTTAGGGTTTAGGGTTTAGGGTTTAGGGTTTTGAGAAGGCTTGCGAGATCTACCCCGGTGCCCACAATCAATCCCAACACCAACTATATCTGCCACTAGCCAGGGCTACAGTACGTCGAGTGCGCTTGCAGGATTGTGCTCCGGATCTGCACATGTAACGTGACCGTTTCTCACCCTTCGCCCAGCTTCCCCTAAACCAAGGTCCCTACTCCCTTGAGCCTTCGGGCCCTCTACTCCCAATCCAAAACCCTAAACCCTAAACCCTAAATCCTAAATCCTAAACCCTAAACCCTAAACCCTGGCACCCCAGAAGCCGCCAAGGTGCCCGGCAGTGGCAGGAACAATGCCAGGAGCGAAAGAAGTCTCAGCGGCACATCGCCAGAGTGCATGGGCCGGACATGGAGCGCTAAGCGGCCGGGTGCAACATTCGGGGGGTTTAGGGTTTATGGCTTAGGGTTCCAGGTTGCCTTGTTGCTTTCGTTGCAAGAGTTACATTTTCTAGGGTGTAGGCTATACTCTACAAGCCCCAAGACGCACGAGGTTACAGGCAAGTCTACGGAGCTGCATGGGGGGTTTAGGCTTTTTCAGGTTCTCAGACTGAGTGGACACTCTTTGCGTAGGTCTAATTAAGCCGACATTTCGCGAGTTGCGAGCTCAGTGAATCACAACCATTCCTCGCGCGCAAGGCCTGCAAATAACCCAGGAAGAAGAAGGCGTGCATGAAGGAGACTGATCAGAGCTTCAGGGTTTTAGGGTTCAGGGTTTAGGAAAACACTAAGCTGTACATCTGACAACGCTCTTCTTACTAAGTCGCATAATCTTGTGTTCGCATGCTGCAGCGGTGGAGCTCAGAGCCAGGGTTTCGACTCCCATGCATCTCACCCCCTGGACCCGAACCTAAGCACATCTCATCGTCATGACCCCTAAACCCCGAGCCCCAAGTCCCGAGCCCTGCACATGTGAAACGGCCTCTGGCTGGGCGGTAATTCCGAGCTGCTTCCTGAGAGAAACACACTCACCAACACCTCGAAGGTCAGGCTTCAACGTAGGGTTTATCATGGATGTTTCAACAATACTTTTATCGATATCGAATCCGTATCGATACCGATACCTCACGTATCGCTAATCGATATCGAACCGAATCGAAGCAGACCAGTATCGAGACACATCGCCATCAACATCGAGTGCTTATCCATTAGGCCGTAGGCTTTCCAAGAAGCACAGGGGAGCGAGGTGTGTCAACAATACTTTTCGCCCCAAAAAACATGTAGACATTGCCCTGAAGAGCTCCCCGATGGCACCCCCCCAAAACGACCGCGAAACGACTCAGTGTCTGCCACTAACTCGTTTCGCGGGTCTAGGTCCAAAGCCTCTTTTGAGTGCTCCCCAAACGCACCCCCAAAACGACCGTAAAACGAGTTAGTGGCTGCCACTAATTCGTGTCGCGGTTTTAGGTCAAGAAACTCCTCTGAGAGCTCCCCAAAGGCACCCCCCGAACACGACCGTAAAACGAGTTAGTGGCTTTTGGCTCTCATAGGAGTTTTTTGACCTAAAACCGCGACACGAATTAGTGGCAGCCACTAACTCGACGACCCGACTACCACCCTACTGCCACCCCACGACCACCTACTACCACACCCCCAACTACCACACCCAAACCAAACTCCGTCAAACCTTCAAACCCAAAAAAAACCAACAACCAAACTCTGATCCCAAACCCAAATCCCACAGGCCTGTTGTTTAAGGGTTTTTTTGGGTTAGGGTTCGCAATTGTGGAGAGAGGGTATGGCCTGGTGGTGGAGCACGTCTCTATCGATCACATACCGTTAGTAATCGAGTATCGAACCGAACCGTGACCATCAATACTACCAATACTTTATCGAGTAGTAATCGGTAACCTATCGGTATTGATCGAACCGGTAGATTACATCCATGTTCATAGGGTTTAGGGTTTAATTGGGGTTCGGGATTGTGATAGGGTTCGAAGATATTCAAAGGGTTTGGGGGTTTTATGGGCTTCATCAGGCCTTCTTTTGGATTTTGGGTTACGGCTTTGCGTAATTTCCGGCGATACAAGGAATGCACTCTTGATGGACGAGCCGACAAGGATCTTTAGAGGAAGGTGTGGCAAGAAGCCAGGGACAAAGGTCGTGTCAGACAGGTCGCCAACCTCTAAACAATGAACTCCACCAGGTCCGACTTCATGACTCTAAACCCTAATCCGAAAATCCCACGACCCTAAACCCTAATCGACTAAGCCCCCAATACCCGAAACCCACAAACCCAAACCCAAACCCCAACTGAAACCCCAAACCCTAGACACTCAATGTACGCCAGCGGGTAAGCTCCGAGCGCAACGAGATTGCCAAGGCAGCGGCCTATGCGTGAGGTTGCACACATTCTTCGCAACTGCCCATGTTTTATAGGCTTTAGGGGCTGCTTCTTCATAACTCCTCATTCTTGTTTAGAACTGGTTTTTGATATGCATAATTCTTCATGTTTCCACCCGATTCTTCACAATTCATCACAAGTCCTCCGTTGTGTTCAGAATTCTTCAGAACTTCTCCCAGTATGTCATACTTTTTCCGAAGGTTCATAGTTCTTCCGAGCAAAACTGCCAGGCCAGAGATAGCCCCACATGTAGGGTTGGAGCCCTCGTGGGAGGTTCCTCTAAACTATTACGGTACCTTGTGGGGGTTCACATCCTCTTGTGTTCCCATCCTCTTGTATACCTGTATGAGCCCGGAACCTTTAGGGTTTATTTAGCATAGAGTTTTTCTTTTCGCTTTAAATACGGAATATAAACAATTTAGTATGTAAGTGTATATTTATACTTTTGTAGGAACCATAAGTTCTACTTGAGAGTCAACTTCGCCTTGTGTCTGTGGATACCATTACTGTTGATGCTTGTGTTTTAGACAAGTCGCACA
This sequence comes from Symbiodinium natans, assembly GCA_905221605.1. Classification (NCBI taxonomy): domain Eukaryota; class Dinophyceae; order Suessiales; family Symbiodiniaceae; genus Symbiodinium; species Symbiodinium natans. The sequence goes on along the minus strand of CAJNDS010002501.1, from coordinate 990,093 downwards.
TCTAACTTATTTATCCGTTTGGATGCAACAAAACGATCAACCCTCCACACCGGTGTTGCATATCTTAAATGCACTTGTTTTCTGCAGCTTTCTTTGTTTTCATCTGCGGCTTGTTCACTTATTAGTGTTTGTGATCTTTATAATGCTGATGCGATGGCAATAGTATGCTTACTGGTGTTCCTAGCATTGGAAGCACAACTAACATTATGAACATATTATGACTTATGTGAGTACTATTGGTAATGTTCGCAATATAAGTACTAGTCCTAGCGCGAGCTGTCAATATAAGCAAAAAGCATGGCGTGTTGTGCGGAACATTCGAAGTCGAGGATTACTTGTGCTAAGCATAAGTTTGACACATCTTATGCTCCCAATTTGACAGTTCGTGACTTCAATATCACCAAATAACATTGCAGTGCGTTGGCAGGATTGCTAATTAACACTAACATCACGACAATCCTAATCATCCTAATCTTGCTGGTAGTGCATATGTCTTTTGACAAGTCTACTACGAAACTGCACTATCTGTCGAGATTAGCCATATGACTAGTGCGAGTACTATTAATGTTCCACACTCTTTAGTAGGGGCCTCCTGAACAAAGTCAAAAATGGCCGGGCTGTTCAGGACACTCCGAGTGTTTGGGTTTGGGGGCGCGCGTTGGGATCCTGAATAAAGGCAAACCGTCCGGGCGCCGTAAGAAAATTCCACGCGGCGCGCCTTTAAAGGATTGCTGGGCATCGCTGCCCTGTAGACTTATCCTAACTCCTCTCTAATAAATTCATATATATCCCGTGGACAGTGTAAACAGGAACAAGAAAGGGGGAGGGGGGCAGGTCTAAAGAGGGTGCAACATCAGTGTTGTGAGCAATGTTTTTTAGCCCACCACTGGGAAACTCAACAATGTCACGAACAATAGTACCATAGCGTCATTAGCCCCTGTGGCATGATTAGTCCGATAAGATTATAATATGAGATCAATTAGTAATATGATTAATGCGAGTAACATGAGTGCTAGCAAGCCTAATACAATTTATGACACTAGTAAGCTTGGTAATGTTGTAACTGGAATTGCAATTTCTTGTCATTTACTTTTAGTTATGCTATTGATCATGCTAGTAAGCTAATACGCCTACTATACCGAACATTGCTGAATATAATACTAGTATCACGCTACTGATATTAGTAGTATTGGGACCATTCCTATAAACATGAAGAAAGGTTTACTTCTTGAGCTGCATTTTAGCTGCAGGATGGTTTGCGGTTAGTACTCCAGTGACTCTTTGGGCATAGTTTGGTCTTGTGCGCTCTAGGGACTTTACGAGGATACTCTACGGCTGCGCGCTTCAGCGATTCTGGAATACTCTAGCACAAGCCTTCCAGGGCTTTTCCGGTGATCCTTTCGGCTTATTTTGGAAGACTTTGGGTTTTGGTATTCTAGAGACTCTTTCGGGCAACCGTGCAAACCAATGAGTGATTTAGAAACCAAGTAAACTCATAATTTTTCTAGAAGTACGTGGTGCAGGGAACTTTGTGGCCCACGCCGCAGAGCGATAGTGATAACAGCAAGAAATCACTCGGGGGCTCTCTATGACATCAATGAGTGTTGTAGGAACCAAGTAAATTTCGTCACACAAACACATGGTGTAGGTCATTTGTTGACCGACACCACATAGGAACAGTGAGAAGACTATGAAATAACTAGGCCACCGTATATTAAATCAGTATGTGGTGTGGAACCAGGTAAATTTACGAGCACATGGTGTAGGGAATGCTGTGGCATACGCCACATAGGGATAGTAGAAAAACTCAAGAAATCACTGGGAAACTGTATATGATATCAATGAGTGTTGCGAGAACCAAGTACATATTTTTATACAAGCACATGGTGTAGGGAGCGTTGTGACCCACAATACGTAGGAACTGAATCACTGGGCAACCGTACATTAAATCAATAGGAACTAAGTAGTTTTGCTTGTGCAAGCAAAGAACAATGAGAAAACCATTTAGTCACCAGGCAACGGTATAAAGTAATGAATCCGCATAACAATATCACCATGTTTACTGTTCATATCAATAGCGTTCTTAGCAGTGCTGGCATTGCTCATGTTCATTATATTTTGTGTTAGCGCGATCCGAAAGCAAGGCCCTTGCAAGGACGCTGTGACTTTTCCTCGATACCATACGAGTACTATGCTGATACTACACGAATACTTTACCGCTGCCAGACTAGGTACCAGCACCAAGACCAAGACCAATAATAGTACTAACACGAATGCTAAAACTACAAGAAACTCTATACTACACTACACTATACAAAATAGCCGGGACATAGCCGGGACTTTTGGGGTCTCTTTCGTTGCGTTTGTTTCATTCCTATCAAACGCTCGTATATGTATATTGTCAAAAAACTTTAAAGATGCACATGCCGAATAATCCGACGTCCTATTTTATCTTGTCTTTTGGACTTGCATTGTTGTTTTTGGCTTTCGCTTTGCTTTGTTTTCTTTGCGTGCTGCTTGCCTACATTTAAAATGCGGTTTGCTCATGGATCCATGACACGAGCAAAAAATCCTACACTGCTATTCTGAAAACGAATTCGTGGTTTTGTGGTCATGATAACTGTTCACGTTGCTGTTCTTGCACGCTGCTTGCCTATGTCTTTTCGAACTTGTGTTCTTCATTTATCTATAACACTTGGATCGATGAGGGGCGCTGGCAAGCTAAACAGCGAAAACACTCCGCCCGAGTTTCATTTCATGGGTTCGCGTTGCAGCTTCAGACTTTTACCCATTCGTGCCAACCCACAGCCCGAAAACACCCAGCACCTAGCCCTCCAGCATTAAACAAAACACATGAGCGAAATGGACCGAAAGGCTGCTCGTTCATATATATATATATATATAATGTTTTTACTTCCTAGTCTATATGTGCTCAATTACGTAATTTCATTGAGACAGTAGCGCACGTGCCTTTGCCATTTGACATTTTGGATAGGTTCTTACAACAAAACATTTGTGGACTCTGCTTGCGACTTGTCAATTGTTGATATATTCCGTAGCAACTAACGGGGACACTGCTGGCGATCTGTGATTTTGGGACATCTTCTTTCAACAAAAAAACTACGGGGGACACTGCTTGCGATTTGTGAATTCAGAAGAAAACTAAGGGGGGACACTGCTTGCGATTTGTGATTTTGGCATATATACTTTCAGGATTAAACTTATTGGGGACACTGCTTGCGATTTGTGATTTTGGGACATCTTCTTGCAGCATAAAAACTAAGGGGGACACTGCTTGCGATTTATGAGTTTGGATAGTTCTTCATTCAGCAAAAAACTATGGGGAACACGGCTTGCGATTTGTGATTTTAGCACATACTCTTTCAGCAAGAAAACTGAGGGTGACACTGTTTGCGATTTAGGAGTTTGGATAGTTCTTCATTCAGCAAAAACTATTGGGGACATCGCTTGCGATTTGTGTTTTTGGAATTCTTTCAACAAAATCTCATGGGGACGTATCCATTACATTCCGTAACAAACTAAGGGGGACACTACTTGCGATTTGTGATTGTGGGACATCCTCTTCTTGCAGCAAAAACAAACTAAGGGGGACACTGCTTGCGATTTGTAACTTTGGAGAATACTCCTTCAACAAAAACTATATATGGGGGACACTGCTTGCGATTTGTGATTTTGGGACATCTTCTTTCAGGGGACACTGCTTGCCATTTGCGAGTTTGGCACATACTCTTGTAGAAAAAACTAAGAGGGACACTGCTTGCGACTTGGTTTTGGTACATAGGCTTAGAGGAAAAATATGGGGCACGCCGGGCACACTGCTTGCGATTTGTGACTTGGGACCATTTTCCTTACAGCAAAAAAATAAGGGTGACACTGCTTGCGATTTGTGAATTTGGGATATATTCTTTCAGCAAAAAGGACTATGGGTGGACACTGCTTGGGATTTGTGATTTGGGGGGCATCTTCTTGCAGCAACAAAAACTAAGCGGGGACCCTGCTTGCGATTTGTGATTTTGGGACATCTTCTTTCAGCAAAAACCAAGGGGGACACTGCTTGCGGTTTTTGATTTTGGGGCATCTTCTTGCAGCAAAAAAATTAGGGGGACACTGCTTGCGATTTAGGAGTTTGGATAGTTCTTCATTCAGCAAAAAACTATGGGGGACGCTGCTTGCGATTTGTGATTTTGGAATTCTATCAACAAATTCTCATGGGGACACTGCTTGCGATTGCTCAATGTCCATTCCGTAACAAACTAAGGGGAACACTGCTTGCGACTTGTGATTGTGGGACATCCTCTTCTTGCAGCAAAAGAAACTAAGGGGGACACTGCTTGCGATATGTAACTTTGCAGAATACGCTTTCAACAAAAACTATGGGGGACACTGCTTGCGATTTGTGGTTTTGGGACATCTTCTCTCAGGGGACACTGCTTGCCATGTGCGAGTTTGGCACTCTTGTAGAAAAAGCTAAGGGGGACACTGCTTGCGATTTGGCAATTCGGTACATAATCTTACAGGAAAAACATGGGGCACACTGCTTGCGATTTGTGACTTGGGAGCATATTCTTACAGCAAAAGAACTAAGGGTGACACTGCTTGCGATTTGTGAATTTTGGATATATTCTTTCAGCAAAAAGGACTATGGGTGGACACTGCTTGCGATTTGTGTTCTTGGTACATATTCTTTCAACAAAAAAACTACGGGGGACACTGCTTGCGATTTGCGATTTTGGCACATACTCTTGCAGAAACATCTAAGGGCGGACACTGCTTGTGATTGTGAACTTGGTACATAATCGCAAAAAAACTACGGGTAACACTTCTTGCGATTTATGAATTTTGTAGATAATCTTACAGCAACATCTTATGGGGACCCTGCTTGCGATTTGTGATTTTGGATATTTGCGCGCAACAACAACGCATAGGGACACTGCTTGCGATTTATGAGTTCGGAGAAGGCTGTTTCGACAAAAACTACGGGGGACACTGCTTGCGATTTGTGACTTTAGTGCATGGACATTTGGGAATTTCGGGTTTCAGGCTTCGGGGGTGTCTTGCCGAAAGCCTGGAGAGTCCCCCTGTTGAGGACCGAGTGGGGGTGGCCGCGACAAGCAAGACCTGGAACCCTCACAGCTTCTTGAAATTTACGAACACTTACCCCCCGATAAGCAAGACTTAGAACCACCCCACATACGCAGCCTTTAAGGGCTTAAGGGGGTTTAAAATTCAGGGTTACATATATATTTGCTTCTTGAAACTTACGAACACTTACCCCCCGATAAGCAAGACTTAGAACCACCCCACATACGCAGCCTTTAAGGGTTTAAGGGGGTTTAAAATTCAGGGTTACATATATATTTGCTTCTTGAAACTTACGAACACTTACCCCCCGATAAGCAAGACTTAGAACCACCCCACATACGCAGCCTTTAAGGGTTTAAGGGGGTTTAAAATTCAGTGTTGCATATATATTTGCTTCTTGAAATTTACGAACACTTACCCCCCGATAAGCAAGACTTAGAACCACCCCACATACGCAGCCTTTAAGGGTTTAAGGGGGTTTAAAATTCAGGGTTACATATATATTTGCTTCTTGAAACTTACGAACACTTACCCCCCGATAAGCAAGACTTAGAACCACCCCACATACGCAGCCTTTAAGGGTTCAAGGGGGTTTAAAATTCAGTGTTGCATATATATTTGCTTCTTGAAACTTACGAACACTTACCCCCCGATAAGCAAGACTTAGAACCACCCCACATACGCAGCCTTTAAGGGTTTAAGGGGGTTTGAAATTCAGTGTTACACATATATATATATATATATTTGCTTCTTGAAGCTTACGAACACTTACCCCACGATAAGCAAGACTTAGAACCACTCCAAAAAAATTAATTACCTAGAGACCACAGGATCTTAAAGATTACGAAAAAATAGAAAAGACTACAAAACGATTATAAGACTATTATATGAAGATGGCAAAAGATGATAAAAGATGATAAAGATGATAAAAGATGATAAAAGATGATAAAAGGTGATAAAAGGTGATAAAAAGATGATAAAAAATGATAAAGGATGATAACGATAGAAGATGATTCAGATAAGGATGCTTTCCAAATGAGATCCCGAATTTTGACCCGATTAAAAGATGATAAAAGATGACAAAAAAGATGATAAAGGATGATAAAAAGATGATATGAAGATGATAAGAAAAGCATATGAAGATGATTAAACATGATGGAAGATAATAAAAAGAGATAATATGAGAGATGATAAAATATGATAAAAGATGATAAGAAGATGATAGGGTAAAGCAGCTGATTAATGTGTGGAAGCGGTTGAGAACGTGAGGGAGTGAAAAGTGAGCTGGGGGAGTAGGCATGGTGAGGGCGTTTGATGGTGGAGAGGGATGGGGGAGGGTTGGTGAAGAGAAAAACGTTTTTTTTGTTTAAACTCTTTTTGGATGGTGAGAGAAAGAGGGGTGGTGGTTGGGGGGGTGCCCAGCCCTGTGCCAGGGCCTTGGCCCCCTTGACCCTCCCTGGCCCACCCTCCACCCCGAGCTGGCTCTCCAGCCCCTCCACCCTTCGGCCAGCCCAGCTCCTTCAACCCCTCTCCGCTCTCCAGCGCCACCGGCCCCAGACCAGCCCACCCCAGCTCCAGCTCTTCAGCTCAGCCCTTGAAAGAGTGGGAAAGGGATGGCAGGGGAGCCCAGCCCTGTGCCAGGGCCTTGGCCCCCTTGACCCTCCCTGGCCCACCCTCCACCCCGAGCTGGCTCTCCAGCCCCTCCACCCTTCGGCCAGCCCAGCTCCTTCAACCCCTCTCCGCTCTCCAGCGCCGCCGGCCCCAGACCAGCCCACCCCAGCTCCAGCTCTTCAGCTCAGCCCTTGAAAGAGTGGGAAAGGGATCAGGTGGCCCCTTCTCCACAGGCCACCCCAGACAGCGCCAGACCAGCAGTCAGAACAGGAAGCCACCGACACAGCAACAGAAAGCACAGACAGAACGCCCACCCCCCCCCCCTCCATTGCCCCGAGCGGAGCTAGCTGGGCCTCCAGCTTCAGCTACTTCAAAACCCCCCCCCCCCCACCCCCCCCGCCCCACCCCCTCCCCCCTCCCCCCTCCTCACGCCAACCCCCACCCCCCACCCCCCCAACCTCTCCCCCGCCATTCCCCCCGCCACCGCTCACCAACCAAGGCCCCCCAGATCAGCCCTCACCCCCTCCGGCCCTGGCCCAGCCCCAGTTCTCAGCCGGGGGGGGGGGGGGGTAGCTGCGGGGAGGGGGAGAGGGGTCTGGTGACTGGTCTGGAAAGGCCCCAGAATTAAATTTATTTAAATTATTTAAATTATTTAAATTATTTAATAGGGTCAATTAAATAAAATAAATAATTTAAATAATCTTGCTTATTTAAATTATTTAAATTAATTAAATTATTTAATGGGAGGCAATTAAATAATTTAAATAATTTAAATAATTTTGCTTATTTAAATTATTTTGATTATTTAAATTATTTAATAGGGGTCAATTAAATAATTTAAATAATTTAAATAAATTAAATAATTTAAATAAATTTAATTCAGGAAACTTTCCAGACCAGCCAGAAAAAAAATCAATTAAATAATTTAAATCCCGCAGTTTAATTAAATCATTTAATTGAGCTGTCGGATTTAAATTATTTAATTGCTTTGCTGGTTGGCCTGGAAAGTTCCCGGAATTAGATTTATTTAAATTATTTAAATTATTTAAATTATTTAAATTATTTGAATTATTTAAAATATTTAAATTATTTAAACTATTTAAATTATTTAATAGGGGTCAATTAAATAAATTAAATAGTTTAAATAATTTTGCTTATTTAAATTATTTAAATTATTTAAATTATTTAAATTATTTAAATTATTTAAATTATTTAATAGGGTCAATTAAATAAAATAAATGATTTAAATAATCTTGCTTATTTAAATTATGTAAATTACTTAAATTATTTAATGGGAGGCAATTAAATCATTTAAATAATTGAAATAATTTTGCTTATTTCAATTATTTTAATTATTTAAATTATTTAATAGGGGTCAATTAAATAATTTAAATAATTTAAATAAATTAAATAATTTAAATACATTTAATTCAGGAAACTTTCCAGACCAGCCAGAAAAAAAATCAATTAAATAATTTAAATCCCGCAGTTTAATTAAATCATTTAATTGAGCTGTCGGATTTAAATTATTTAATTGCTTTGCTGGTTGGCCTGGAAAGTTCCCGGAATGAAATTTATTTAAATTATTTAAATTATTTAAATTATTTAAATTATTTAATGGGGTCAATTAAATAAATCAAATAATTTAAATAATTTTGCTTATTTAAATTATTTTAATTATTTAAATTATTTAATGGGGGTCAATTAAATAATTTAAATAATTTAAATAATTTTTGCTTATTTAATTTATTTTCATTATTTAAATTATTTAATAGGGATCAATTAAATAATTTAAATAATTTAAATAAATTAAATATTTTAAATAAATTTAATTCAGGAAACTTTCCAGACCAGCCAGAAAAAAATCAATTAAATAATTTAAATCCCGCAGTTTAATTAAAATATTTAATTGAGCTGTCGAATTTAAATTATTTAATTGTTTTGCTGGTTGGCCTGGAAAGTTACCGGAATTAAATTTATTTAAATTATTTAAATTATTTAAATTATTTAAATTATTTAATAGGGGTGAATTAAATAAATTAAATAATTTAAATAATTTTGCTTATTTAAATTATTTTAATTATTTAAATTATTTAATGGGAGGCAATTAAATAAATTAAATAATTTAAATAATTTTGCTTATTTAAATTATTTTAATTATTTAAATTATTTAATGGGAGTCAATTAAATAATTTAAATAATATAAATAATTTAAATAATTTTTGCTTATTTCAATTCTTTTAATTATTTACATTATTTACTAGGGATCAATTAAATAATTTAAATAATTTAAATAAATTAAATAATTTAAATAAATTTAATTCAGGAAACTTTCCAGACCAGCCAGAAAAAAAACAATTAAATAATTTAAATCCCGCAGTTTAATTAAATTATTTAATTGAGCTGTCGGATTTAAATTATATAATTGTTTTGCTGGTTGGCCTGGAAAGTTCCCGGAATTAAATTTATTTAAATTATTTAAATTATTTAAATTATTTAAATTATTTAAATTATTTCAATTATTTAATAGGGGTCAATTAAATAAATTAAATAATTTAAATAATTTTGCTTATTTAAATTTTTTAAATTATTTAAATTATTTAATGGGAGGCAATTAAATAAATTAAATAATTTAAATAATTTTGCTTATTTAAATTATTTTAATTATTTAAATTATTTAATGGGAGTCAATTAAATAATTTAAATAATTTGAATAATTTTTGCTTATTTAAATTATTTTAATTATTTAAATTATTTAATAGGGGTCAATTAAATAATTTAAATAATTTAAATAAATTAAATAATTTAAATAAATTTAATTCAGGAAACTTTCCAGACCAGCCAGAAAAAAAGTCAATTAAATAATTTAAATCCCGCAGTTTAATTAAATTATTTAATTGAGCTGTCGGATTTAAATTATTTAATTGTTTTGCTGGTTGGCCTGGAAAGTTACCGGAATTAAATTTATTTAAATTATTTAAATTATTTAAATTATTTAATAGGGGTCAATTAAATAAATTAAATAATTTAAATAATTTTGCTTCTTTAAATTATTTAAATTATTTAAATTATTTAATGGGAGGCAATTAAATAAATTAAATAATTTAAATAATTTTGCTTATTTAAATTATTTTAATTATTTAAATTATTTAATGGGACTCAATTAAATAATTTAAATAATTTAAAAAATTTTGCTTATTTGAATTATTTTAATTATTTAAATTATTTAATAGGGGTCAATTAAATAATTTAAATAATTTAAATAAATTAAATAATTTAAATAAATTTAATTCAGGAAACTTTCCAGACCAGCCAGAAAAAAAATCAATTAAATAATTTAAATCCCGCAGTTTAATTAAATCATTTAATTGAGCTGTCGGATTTAAATTATTTAATTGTTTTGCTGGTTGGTCTGGAAAGTTCCCGGAATTAAATTTATTTCAATTATTTAAATTATTTAAATTATTTAAATTATTTAAATTATTTAATAGAGGTCAATTCAATAAATTAAATAGTTTAAATATTTTTGCTTATTTAAATTATTTTAATTATTTAAATTATTTAATGGGAGGCAATTAAATAATTTAAATAATTAAAATAATTTTTGCTTATTTAAATTATTTTAATTATTTAAATTATTTAATAGGGGTCAATTAAATAATTTAAATAATTTAAATAATTTTTGCTTATTTAAATTATTTTAATTATTTAAATTATTTAATAGGGGTCAATTAAATAATTTAAATAATTTAAATAAATTAAATAATTTAAATAAATTTAATTCAGGAAACTTTCCAGACCAGCCAGAAATTATTTAAATTATTTAATTTCTTTAATAGGGGTCAATTAAATAAATTAACTAATTTAATTAATCTTGCTTATTTAAATTATTTAAATTATTTAAATTATTTAATCGGTGTCAATTAAATAAATTAAATAATTTAAATAATTTTGCTTATTTAAATTATTTTAATTATTTAAATTATTTAATGGGAGGCAATTAAATAAATTAAATAAGTTAAATAATTTTGCTTATTTAAATTTTTTAATTTTTTTAAATTATTTAATGGGAGTCAATTAAATAATTTAAATAATTTAAATAAATTAAATAATTTAATTTCACTTATTAAAACAAAGGAAGGAGCTAAATAGACCCGAAAGGTTGCTCTCTCATACCTGTATACAATTGATTATAGAGGGTACCCCAAACAGGACTATAATTTACAGAATCCTAGAACTGTGACGGAAAAGGCCCTGACGGCTTAAACAGCGCGGCCGGCTGATGTACGAAGCCCTGAAAAGCCCCCTACAAGTACTCAAGCTCTGATAAACCCTGCACCTCGAAACCCGTAAGACCAAAAGACAACACCCCCCTTCAGCTGACCCTCTGCACAAGTGCATTTTCTATTTTGCCTTCGTTTAAGAGGATCATCTCAGGAATGTTTTTCAGAGGGTTGTAAGGGCCATCCTAGCTAATGAAGTGTCGTTGCATGTCGAAGAGTACATGAGACAAGAACCTACAACCAAGGCTCCAAGAGCTCTCTTTGTCCCCTCTGTGGAGCGCTTCGGTTTCTCCGCTCCCCACAATTCTCAACGTGCGAACCCAAAAACCCTAACGAGAAAGGGTACTCACTAGGAGCCCAAGGATCCCAGTTCTACACGCTTCCGGGGTCCCCACTGCAATGGACTCCCGGGATCTTGTGCCCAGAAAGGTAGACCTGGCAGAAAGTTGAGGGCTTTTGCTACGAAAGGCGTGCAAAGGGAACACATGGTCAGTTCTCTTGATTGTGGTGCCTTTTTTTGGGGTACCCTGAATAAGAGGGGCCACCTTATAATAAGGAATCACAGTTTTTTTTGAAAACACGATATCCTGAACCCTTGGCATGACAGGCCCTAGAAGGGCCTGCTGCCGACCTGCCCGAGCCCAAAGGGCTCAAGGCCTGATGTAGGGGCCAATTAGAGAAGGGTTTGGGCGGGTTATTATAGTGTAGGGACCAGAAGGGTTATAGTAGTTATTCCGACCCCTATATTACATGGCTTAGAGGGTTTCAAGGATTCAGGGTACCAAGTGCAGCTCTCCCGAGCTTTAAATATCTGAAGACCCGGCCGAGCACGAAATCTGCAAGCAACATTCGTATCAACGGGAGCCATCTGCCCCTGCCCCACTGATGCTGCCTCATCCAGCCCTAGGGGCCCATTCGCGATGGTCACGTCGAACTGCGAAACGCGCACCTCGGAAGGATGTGAGCGTGCCGTCCATGACACTCGACTCTCTCGAATCTCTGCGGGGGAGGTGCTTGGAGATGTGCTGCAGCTGAATGCAGAATTAGATCCATCAATAACCCGTTCGCCCATGTAAGTTCATTGGGTGCGGCGAGGTGACACTTTGCTGTCGTGACAGGTAATGGGCGCACTATGCACAAAGGCGTGCAACTAGTCGACCGCCTGCAGGACTGGCGTAACGTGCACTCACGCAATGCATGGGCCGAAAATGCAGCGACAGGGCGGGGTGTTTCTGGGATCACAACATCCGACCATGTTCCCAGTTCCTCAGACCACTGCTCGCTCGTTGGCGTCGGCAAGCGTGTGGTCCTCCGACAGCCTCTGCGGAGGCTCGCTCGGGGTGCTCAACAATATAGGGAGGCTCAGGGATGTGCAGCTCCTGCTCCTGCAGGAACCACAATAAACCCTAAACCCTAAACCCTAAACCCTAAACCCTAAACCCTAAACCCTAAACCCTAAACCCTAAACCCTAAACCCTAAACCCTAAACCCTAACAGAGCTTGCAGCTGAGCTGCCTGACTCCAGCCACCGTGACCTTGTTCGGCCTCGTCATGTCACTCCATCCGCCCCTCCGCATACTGAAACAACTGATCCGGCAGACTGTGTTGCACGTTCCGGTTCCTCTCCCTAGCCCCAAACCCACGAAACTGCACAGACTCTCGGCCGAAAACAAGGCTCTCCGATGTCGAGGTTCAATCTAGAGTCCCCGATGCCTCGATATCGATCTTGTGAGAACGTCCCAAGATGTTTCAATGTCCTACTCGAAACCGAAGCTGCGAGCTCCAGCGGAGGTGTCTGCGGCTAACCAGTGTGATGATAGGAGCTTTGTATGGATTCTTCTGAATCTGAACCCTAATCCAAGACGGACATCTTATAACCCAGCTGCAAGAAAGCCCATGCAGATGCATCATGCCTGGACCTTTACGGTGCGAGAATCTGCTGCTAGAGATTGTCCGGACCTGGGTCCTAGGATCTATAAGTTGTCGGAGCAGGTCGCAAAGTGCAGGACATTAGGAAGCCCCCAAGACTCAAAAATCTTCAGAGGCTTCGAGCCAGGAACGTCCCAGGCCTCCGCCGTCTTCGGTTGGAAGCACCAGAGGAGGAGTGGCCTCCGTGCATCGTCCCACCTAGGAACCTAAAGGACACGTCTAGGTGGTATAGCTGCTTCCCTCTGACCATCTCTATATAGTCCTCAGTACCCCTTTTGACTTTTACCTTATAGCTCACATAAGCGCCTTCTAAGTTTTACACCTCCCGCATGAATGATGAAGACCCTGCTGTTGCGAACGCAGGCCTTCCGATCCGATGGAGGTGCGTCGACCCTGCAGCCACGGTAGGGTTTTGTTGGAGGGCTTTGGAAGATCTCTTCGAAGGCTTCGGTTTGAACCAGAAAACGAGCATGGGCCCGTGATGAAGGCACACTCGGTGCAATACAAGCAAAGGCGCTGCACAATGCCCAATCAAGAACACACAAGATAGTCCGTCGCTCAACTTACGCAGGTACCCCACTGCTGGCTAGAAACAGACACACATGCACTCACCACTCGCGCGCACGCACACGTGAGCGCGCTGCGCTTGCCGTTTGGCCCCAAGCCTGCGGAACCCTCTTGCCGGACGGGTCCTGAATGGTCCTGAAACCCCAAGCAGTAAACCGTAACCCGAGCAACGAACCCCGAAGTACTATAAAGCCTACAGACGCAAGGCCTCCGTGAGGGCTCCACCTTCGTCTATGTACTCCCCCAGGACGCAGCGGCAGTCACCTTGGGAGGAGTTTACCCGAAGGTCAGCTTCTCATCGAACCCTCCAAGAGACATCCCAACGAAGGTTTTGACGGTTTTGAGTGGGTCAGGCAAGCCACCTGCGCTTCAACCCTCCCTAAACCCAAATGTGGAGCTAGGGCTGTCCGGGTGCTTTGAATGGGCTTCTTACATGTCGTCCTCCATCAATCCAAAATCTGTTTGGGGACCCATGCAGTTTCACGCTTGAGTAATGGGGAATCAAAATGATCTGCACGTCAATCTGCCCCTGAAACGACCGATTGACGCGCCAGAGCCCTACATTTTCAGTGCACACCAGACGAGGCGTCAATGGCCCATAGCCTATCCCCCCTCACATCTCAAAGGATGCTTGCCAGATCTGACTTCCACATGTTCAGAGGAGACAGTTAACGTTGATTGTCCATAGCTTACTCCATCCGTCACACCAGGCACCACCGTAGCCGAAGGATGTCTGCAAGCAAATGGCCAACCCAGGCGCAGAAAAGCCACCTGCGGCCAAGTTGCCGAGGTCGGGTTTCGGGTATTGGAGCTTCAACTCAGAAGGCTATGCCGCTAAGCAACATCTCGGGTAGACTGCTAGTGAGAACTGGTCTACAGCGTCCTGTAACAGATTCATCTCGCCTCTTCTTCATGTCGTAGACCACTACGCAGGCCGTCCTTGGCATGCAGCATGTCAAAAGATCCACTGATGTGCCTACCTTCTCCCAAGCAAGCACGAACATCCACAAGACGCAGAACCTTCAACAACAAACGATGCCTGGAGTTACGGCAAAGGTGCCCCTACAAAAACCGACTCACGCCCGAACGGCAAGCCTGACTAGGTGGTGAGGGGCGGCGAATTCGTAAACCCGACCTGCAGCCAAACCCAGAAGACTAAACCCCCACAACACAGTGCATGTTGAAACAGCTTTAGGTACTGCAAGTCGTCATGGGTTTAGGATAACATGTCAGATCCGAACCTGAAACCAAACCACCCTACACCCTAGGCCCCTGGATCCCCTACCTACACCCCGACGTGGGAACCGCCCTAAACCCTAAACCCTAAACCCTAAACCCAAAATCCTAAACCCTAAACCCTAAACCCTAAACCCTAAGCCCCAAACACTAAACCCGAAACCCTAAACGACCTTCCTCCGAAGCACCGCCTCCCTGTCTCGACAGGGCACGCGCCACTGCCCCTGGCATCCACCGCCTTTCCGCATCCCGCAGAGTCTGACCCCTCGGGGTTTCATAGGGTTTAGGGTTTAGGGTTTAGGGTTAAGGGTTAAGGGTTAAGGGTTTAGGGTTTAGGGTGGCAGCCTTTGGGGTTTCAGGGGTCCCCCATTTTCGCAAACCCCCAACTGAAAATCCGCCCAGAACTCCCACACTGTCCGCAAAAAATCTGCAATGGCCCCTCACATTTCGGGTGCCCTCACAAAAGGCCCGTGACCATGATGTCGATAGCCGATAGCTGGCCAGATGATTCCAGTGTTGGATGGGAAGGCAAGGGGGGTGATCCAAATTCAACGAAAACCCTAAACCCTACCACTGCACAAGGCGTTGGTGAGAGTAGTGAAACGGCTTCTGAGATCACTCCCTTTTGGCACACGAAACTATCAGAAATTTACTAGCACACGATGGCAGGGTTCAGGGCTTAGAGTTTGGGTTCAGGGGTATTCAGAATTTAGAATTCAGAGGTCAGGGCGGTTAGGGTTTATGCATGGTCACTTAAATATAAGGTTCAAAGGGTGGTGCAAGCTGACGCAAGAGGCTGACGGGCGAAGAGTCATCAAACTGCAACAAAAAGTGGCAGCTTGAGGCCGGGACCAGGGGAAAATGAAGCTAGAGAGGGTTTGGGGCCATACGGGCCACCGGGTTCCCTGTTTTGAGGCATGTGCAGCAAATCCTGCCCGAGGTACAGACTTCGGTGCGAAGCTGCCAAAACCCTGAACGCTCAACCCGAAACCCTGAAACTCCATGGTTCAGACTTGGGTGTGCTGTCCACCTCTTCGCCCGAGAAGAGCGCGTAGTGCGCGTCCTCGGGCCGAATTATCGGGTAGGGTTTAAGGTTCCAGTTTAGGGTTTAGGGTTTGGGGCTTCGGGTTCATAGGGATCATAGGGCTTATAGAGGTTACAGGGTTTACAGGGCTTATCAGGTTTAGGGCGTGGTAGGGTTCAGGGTTTTGGGTTTTGGGCTTTGGGGTTTCGGGCACGTCCTGCCATTGCGGGCTGTGGTTGCACGCACGCAACTACAGGTCAAAAACGTCTGGCCTAAGCTGAATCAGCACAAAGGAAGGGTCTATCTGCCCAGCCTCAGTCGTGCAAGATCTCATGGAGGACCTTTATGCTGAACACTGCAAACTGTGGCCCCAAAGTTTGGATAGCACCCGCAGAGTATTGCATGCCTGACCAGATGAGGTCGTTGTATTGTGGTGACTTGAGAACCAGACCCTTGGAAGATCCAAAAAGTAGAGCCACAAAAAAAGTACCCTAAAACCCTAAACCCTACACCCTAAACCCTCTCCATTGGGTCATTCTTTGGAACTTTTTCAAGGTGATCTACTTCTTTTTGGATCCTCCGAGGGGTCTGGGTACGAAGGGGCTCAGCAGCAGTCCTCTAAGGCCTTTGTAAGCTGGGTGTGGATCTGGATCCTGGCTTTGAGGTAGGACTAAACCCCAACAGAATTCAGGGTTATAGGGTTTAGGGTTTGGGGTTTGGGGTTTAGGGTTTGGGGTTTCGGGAGTTTTCGAATGGGATTCGCATTCCAGAGACCTGAATGCATGAGCGTTCGGGATCCACTTACAGAAGGAAGGATGTTGGGTGCAAAGCGTTACCCAGCAGGTCTTGCAAGTAGCAGAGAGACAATCAACACGCAAGGTCTTGTACTGCTCGACCCCCAGCATACTGGACCCCAAAACACAGATCTGAACACCATGGCCATACCACCGAACCTAACCCAAAAAATGCATCCACGTCCCAAAAAACATCCCAGTTGCATGCCGTCTAGACCTGTGCTGAAGCTCGAGCGTTGTTCAATTGTAGGCACTGTAGGCTTGATTAATGAATTACGTAGGTTTCATTGCGGCAGGACAGCGTAAACCCCACATCCTAAACACATTGCCAAGTTCAGAATTCAGAGCCCTTAGCCCTAAACCCGAGACCCTCAGAACACTAAACCCTCAAAACCCTGTAACTTAAATCTGCTCAACAGTTACAAAAAGAATCTCCCCAGAACTTTCCTCGAACTCCCGGAAACTCCTCCTTGCAAGTGGAAACTAATATACTGCAAGTAGAAACCCCTTGAAACTCCCCGAAAGTCATCGAAACTTTCCCCGGACCTGAACCCATAATGATTTCAATAAGCCCGCCTGTGCTCGTTGAGGTCGGATGCTCGCTTGCCCGGCAAGGAAGCCACCAGTCGCCGTAGGAGGAAGTCCCTGACCTGATCGGCATTTGCGCTTCGGGGTTTTCAGAACTTTAGGCTACTACCCTAAACATCCCTAAACCCTAAACCTAAACGCTGAGGGTCTGGGGTTTTGTGCTGCAGGGGGCTCAGGCTTCAATTCAGGTATTGGAGCACGGGGCTCCAACATGTTCAAAAACAGTGTGTGAGGTTTCAGGGCTAGGGCGGATAAGGAATCCCCTTAAACCTCCTGTCTGCGAGGCTTGTGGTTTTGGCTCAGGGGCGGAGGGATGATGCTGGTACGTCTTTTTCTCATGGGCACAGCTTCGGACTTGAACGGTTCGTCGCAGGCCATGGATTGGGCTTGTAGTCTTGGAGCTGCCTTGTCAGCCATCAGGGTTTCGAAGTTGTGGCTGCTTTATAGAGCGTCCACGACGGACAGAGGCCCGAGGCTTAGGATGCGATTCCAAAAAAAACAGCCCACGCGGCTCCCGACACCAGGACCTTCAACCCCACCCTAAACCCGAAACCCTAACCCCTAAACCCTACTTAACCCCTGCGACCCGGTGCTCCCTTGCAGAAACCGCAATAGACCCCCACGCATCGGGCCTTACTTGCGCAGCGTTCTAAACACCTGCATCTCTGAGTCCAAAAAAGCCCTAAACCCTAAACCGAGCCGAAACCCTCTAAACCCTAAGTGGGTTCCCCTACAGGAATCCTATACAGTTCACAACCCAATTCGTTATATCCTTGTGAGCCTCTGAGGCTCGAGGCGGCTGCCGCTGCGCGGTGGCCCTCGGCTCCGTGACCGTCAATGACAGCACCTTAAATCAGGGATTCGGCAGAAACATGTAAAACATAAAAACATATTGGTATGAAGGATTATAGAAGCAATTATGTACATCATATACAAGCATCCACCTCAGGCTAGAATAACAGCCTGAAGCCACTCGGCCCGGGAAAACAGCCCGAGTTTAGAATATCAGCCCGAATGAAGAATAGTGGCCCGAAGGGGCTTTGCGCAAGAAGCTTCAGGTCAACTAGCTCTCAAACTAATCACGATGTAGAGGCTTGACATGCAATCGAAGCTTCCAGCACATGAGCACCTACTCACTAAGCATAATGTTCAGCCGTTGAAGCAGCACAGAAAACTTTGAGGCCACAAGCCACGGATTCGGAGGAAGCAAAGCAGGATTTTGTTTTTCAGGGCTCGTTGGGTAGCCCAATCTCAAGCACAGCCTGAAAGATGGAAGCTTTTGAGCTGCGGCCCTGAAAGCACAGCATGCTTTATCAGCATATGCAGCAAGACGCTACGTCGGGGATTTTCGGCTGATTTGCGGGGATTGTTGCCTGATTTGCGGGGAATCTCGCCTGATTTTTGGGCATGTAATTGCGCCTTTCAAGCTTGCATCTGTGATGCTGAGTCTGCACACGTACCTGGACAGCAGATCTTGGCAAAGCAACAGCACCTGCAAACAAAGTAGAAGTCCATTGCTGTACCTGATCCACTCATCCTTCAGTGGGTTTGGCCTCGACCGGAAGAAAAAGAGGAGCCCATATGGGTTCTGTTGTCAACAACCTGGGTTGGAAGAGCAAAGACACTGCAATCGGTCGGATCATCACTGGCCCAGTGATAGTAAGATCCATGCCCCAGTTTTCACAAACTGCTAAATACATATATATATATATATATGCATACGTATATAGCGCCGGAGAAAATGAAGTGGATTTTTGGTAGCTGCTTCTCAAAACGATGTGGGAATCACAAAGGGGCATGATTGGGACTTGCTTACTCTCCCGCATGCTGTCGGTGGGTACATTATCTCTCGTGACAGACGGCTGTTCAAGTGGCCTGGCCAAGGATCTCACGGGGCCTCTGAGCACGACGCGACGCACGGGTGCTCTCAATCTCAAGTTCTTCCAATTGTCATGCGTGAGCTGGTGAGCATGCGACTCAACAATGATTTTGGACTGCGCGCGGTCATTGTCTCCAGCTCGGTGGCGTGCATCTGGGAGTCTGCGTAGATACGTGCGGTCAGGTGAGAGCGGACCCCTGCTTCGCGAAGGACACAGGTCTGAGAGCCAAGGAGCAAATTGCGAGAAGAAAGCGAAAAGGCGAAGGGGAACACGCTTACGCAGCCAGAGTGTGCTTTCCAGGTAGCAAGCAATAAAGGCATCATGCCATGCACTTCCAGGATGATGGTGATGATGACGATGACGATGACGACGACAACAACGGACGAGGACAACGACGATGATGTAGCGGTGGCGGCTGCTGCTTCTGAAGGTGATGATGATCAGGAGGAGGAGAAGGACGCTGATGAGGATGATGGTGACGGTGCCGGCTGGTGAGCTGCAAGACAGATGACGGTTGTGATTTTGGCGGAGATGGTGATGATGGTGTTGACGCACGAATTTGACAGTGGTGAGATTGAGCTGCTGTCCTCCTATGTAAGTAGTTCTTGAAAATGTGGCCAACCCTTCACCTTACAACCCCTAAACCCGAAACCTTCAACACTGAACCCCTAAACCCTGACCTGTCTGCTGCACACGCAGTCGGGGCTCCCAGCACACGCGATAGCCGTCTTTCAATTCGACGAAGAAGGCTTCGTCCTATGTCGCTTAGATGTGGGGTTTAAGTGTTAGGGTGTTTGGGTGTTTTTGAAGCCTTGGTACCCGAAACTCATCAGGAGGAGTTGATCGCGCACGTACGATAGTTGAGACGCCAACGAAGGATGTTAGAGGTAGTTCTTAAGGCGCTAAAAGTCTCGGAGCTTGGGGTTGTTGGGGATTTTGAAGGATCTTGTGGGTCTTGAGGGTTTTGGGCACTTAGGCTGTGTCATCTTGATCCATGACCCGAACGGTTGTTTTCAGCCTTAGGGAAGGCTTGGCTCCAGAGGATCATGTCAGCTCTGGGCTCAAAGCCCGAACGAAACCCACACCCTGAAAATCCTAAACCCTGTACCTTTTCAAGCTAAGGCATTGGGATGACAGTCCTTAATAGGGATTATCACGGGGTGTACTAGAATCCCTACTAAGGACTGCTAGTTTTAGGGGGAACATCCCAACTCGGGCAATTGGACTACATCCGTGAGTTCCTGCCTGGTTTGGACGCTGCCAGCTGGGCAAGCGAGCGCGCTCGGACCCTTGGCAATCGCCAGCTTGTACCGGGGATGTCATGAACGACATTTCAACTCTTTGACAGCGACAGGAAAGGACACCACACACTTGATCTCAACAAACCCGTGGAAGAACTGGAGACTCTGCAAAACACTGAGGGTGGAGCGTGTTTACTTTTGACGTTGTGAGCAGCGGAACGTTCTACACGGAGGGCAAAATCTGGAGGCGAATCAGATTTCATATACCCTCTTATACCCTTTTAATGGCACCCTGAGCTGCAGGAAATAAACGGCTCTAAGGACCTCATGATTTCGCAAACCCTCCAAGAAACCTCATAAAGTCCGAAGCCACCGCCTCACAATACAGGAGCACAGTGGCACAGTAGCTGAGTAGCTCAGTAGTAATGCAGTGGTCGCACAGTGCAGCAAGGGTAGTAGTCGTCGTCGTAATAGTAGTAGTAGTAGTAGTAGTAGTAGTAGTAGTAGTAGTAGTAGTAGTAGTAGTAGTAGTAGTCGTCGTCGTCGTCGTAGCAGCAGTAGAAGCAGCAGCAGCAACAGCAGCAGCAGCAGCAGCAGCAGCAGCAGCAGTAGCAGAAGTAGTAGCAGTAGAAGTAGCAGCAGCAGTAGCAGCAGCAGTAGCAGCAGCAGCAGCAGCAGCAGCAGCAGCAGCAGCAGCAGCAGCAGCAGCGGCAGCGGCGGCAGCAGCAGCAGCAGCAGCAGCAGCAGCAGCAGACTACCAACACCACTATCACTACTACCACCACGGCCACTGCTGCTCCTGCTCCTGCTACAGCTAGTGCTACTACTAGTGCTACTGATACTACTACTCTACTCTCGTCGACGACGACGACTACTACTACTACTACCAGTGCAAGGCACATGACTGGCCGATCTGGCTATACACAAAGATATATGCCACGGGGTGAACCTTCCATCGAATGGTCCCCGCTGGGAGGCATCCAGATGCCGAGCGTGCCATCGCTGAAAAATTCGTATTTCCCACTGCAGCCCCGTGCGTACAAGAAACTCAAGAAACATGCCCCCAAAGCCATAAGGCCTCAGAGGAACACAACTCCACGTCACTACTTGTGAGCAAGCAGGAGCGTCAAAACCCCGTCTGGATTTGGGGAGGCGAGCGGAAGGCCCAGCCGAGACGAAACGAAGATGTATACTACAGCGCTCGGTGTACGCGAGGCCAGAATGCAGGAGGAAACCCTCAACGAAGGCAGGAGGCCAGATGAGCGAGAGGGCCGGAGATGTGTGACAAGCGGCAAGCGAGCTTAGGGGTCAGTGAAGGGGCGGGCCTCGCCCGCGCCTGGCGACAGGCGACGGAGCACAGCACGGGCGTTCTCACGCTGCAGCACCACGGAGAGGCTTTGCAGGAGGCGATCCGTTTCAACCCCCGGACTATCGCCAGAGCGCGCCGCGATCAGGCCCGCGAGCTGGCGCCAGGTAGACGCAGCCGTTGGACCCCAACCACCGCTGCTTGCCTCCGCAACAAGCGGGACGAATTGGAGGCCTTCACCTTTGCAGTGTTGCTCTGTCTGGAGGTGGGTGCGCTTGCGCGCCTCGTAGGCTTCAGCCGCGGCTACGCCGGAGCGCGCGGACTCAGACAGGACGGCTCCTGCACGGAGGCCGGAAGTGACGGCAAGGTCAAATGCGGCGGCGCCATGCAAGCCCCATTGCGCAACCCATACATCCGCTGGGCGGCGATGCCCGGCACCCCGGCCGCCATCCTCAGCACCATCACCATCCGGTCGCAGGGGAAGCAGGCCCGGCTTCTCGACCTCAACCCCAAGCCCAGCAGCCTGCACTCGAGCAGCAACCACGGCCCTGAGACGGTTATGGCGCTTGACTCAATCCCCGCCACATGGGCAGCAACGAGAATGGTCGCCAAAGCTGTCAGCGACACCGTCGCACAGGGGGCAATGCGTGTCTTCCGGAGAGACGGGGAGGCGGAGGCGGAGCTGCACCATCACGCGGAAGAGGCGGGGCGCAACATGGAGCCCAAGAGCCTCGCTGGGGAGGGCGTGGAGCCAGGCCCCAGAGCCTGGAAGCTCGAGGAGGCGCAGATGGGCCCGGGCGGCCTCACGACCTTGGCCCGGAGCAAGGAGCTGCGAGATCACTGCGCGATCGAGTGCCTGAGACAGCTCACGCTGCCGGGTGGTAAGTGGCACGGGCGCACGCAAATGGTCTGACTGCAGGACATCTTGGTTGTGGGCGGTGATCGCTGCGAGGTAGGCAGAGTGGGTGGCAAGGTCGTAGTCGGGGTCCAACAAAACACACGCCTGCGCAGTGTTGACCAGGGAGGCCAGGTAAGCGGCGGGCGCATGCCGTCGGGTAGAGCGGAGGCCCAATCCACCGACGGAGGTTGCCAGCGTGGCCTGAGCCCACGCCTCGGAACGCAAAGGGCCAGTGCACATGTGCTCAAGGCAAGCCCTGACATCGGCATCGAAGGCATCGAGGGCAGTGCTATGGAGGCCTGGAGGGGTGACCCGGGAGGCGTAGGCGAGCCGACAGAAAGACGCGCAGTGCCGCAACAGCTACCACTACTACTACTACTACTACTACTACTACTACTACTACTACTACTACTACTACTACTACTACTACTACTACTACTACTACTACTACTACTACTCCTGCTACTACTACTACTACTACTACTACTACTACTACTACTACTACTACTACTACTACTACTACTACTACTACTACTACTACTACTACCTTTTTTTCTACTACTTCTATGCTCAACGCTGTTGGACATTCCCTAAACCCAAAAGTCCTCGGCCGTGTGCAGCCCAGGATCGGATGCTCGCAAAATGCTCATCTCCAATGGACTCCATGCTGGGCAAGCCTCTGTGGAACGGGGTTTAGGCTTGAGGGTTCAGGGTGTAGGGTTTTGTGGGCTTCCGACATTTCACATGCTTTATGGGGGTTAGGGTATGTGAGATTTAAGGTCTTTTGGGTCTAGGACCACTAGCTACAGCGCACAGGCGTGAAAACTGCCCCGGGCCTCTACCGGAGATCAGGCTGAATGGAAAAGAACCTCAAATTCACCCAAAACTTCCAAAACCCCGAAACCCCTTGAGCAGGAAAAACTGCCTAAATTAGAGTCGTCAGGAGCCTTCAAATTGTAGAGGAAGTTCTGGGCAGTATACCGAGTCTTTGAACATGACGCGGCCTGGGGTTCGGGGGTCCGCCGTACTCGTGTTTATGAGGCCACCTTTGTGTAGCGACACTTCTGGCCCTTAAGCTATACAACTACGTGACATCAGTGAATCTAAAGCAGATTCCTCACTTGCCTGAACACCTTATACTTGTACCCGAACCCAGGAATTGCGCTTCTACTACAACTATCTACGGAGTTGGGCGACCTTGTGGGGAGGCGATCTGCAGGCGGGCCTACCACATAGACAGGCTTCACGTCATAGGCCGAATCCTGATCTGGGCTTTTGCGTGAGTTGCGATCCCACATCCGGTTCGGCAACGTATCGGCATCAAAACAGGCACATGGGCACGTTAAGGAGGCGGGGAGCTTTCTTCCTTGGAGCATCAGACCCAGGTCAGAAGTCGCAATCAAATGGGTGTGGCCTGGATAGCACCTCAAAAGTCAAGAGCGATGCAAAAGTATCGGAGCTTGCCTGGATCTTTGTCACAGGTCAAAGCCAACAAGTGGTTCGAGTCACCCATCATCAAGACAGTTTTTAAATGTCAGGCAGTCCTCGATTGCCTGGCCTTGGTTTTGCTACATGGAGCGGTCGCAAACGGCAACCTTGACAAACGGGAACTGGAACAATCTCAACAACCCTAAACCCTCATTTCGATCATCTTAAACTCCCCGCGCGTTAACAAAAAAAACAACATCAAGCAATCAGCGTCCTGAGCCTTAAGCGCCAATCTTACCCCAAAATGTTGAACATCCGGTCCTGGTCTGCTAGGCCAGTTGACATCGCGACCACCTGAGCCAAGAATGCGCGCTCGACACAAGCACAGAACCTTTTGGAACATCTTGCTTCGTGGTTGAGGGGCGGAAGCAAGTTTCAGCTTGCGGTTTAAGGCTTTGTGGGTTTCGGGAGGCCTGGCGGAAGGGTCGGGCTTGGGGCACAGAGATACTGGAAACGTGCATGGTTCAAATTTTCCTGGGTTCACACGTTGGCTTGTTCCAGTATAGAAGTAGTAGATCCATACTAGACCAGCAGTAGTAGTAACAGCAGTAGCCGTCTTCGTCGTCGTCGGCTTGGTGAGCAGCAAACATCACATTGCAGCAACGTCAGAGGTGCGTCCCAGTGCGAGGGATCCTTTGGGTCTGTGGCATGGGCTTTACCCAGCACTCTC
Source organism: Symbiodinium natans (assembly GCA_905221605.1). Taxonomy (NCBI): domain Eukaryota; class Dinophyceae; order Suessiales; family Symbiodiniaceae; genus Symbiodinium; species Symbiodinium natans. Next base: position 965,475 of record CAJNDS010002501.1, on the reverse strand, counting down.
GCCGCATGTCCGTAAGATATGCTGAGGTGGACATAGGGGTTTAGGATATATGGTTTAGGGAGGATAGGGTTTAGGGGACGTTGAGTCACGACCTCCGGACTTCTCCCAGGACCTTTTGCATCCCCCGCTGCGCGTGTAGCAAACGCCAGTTTCGCCCAGGAGCCCCCCTAAACACGGTATGCCTGTGCAGAGACGAAATGCTAAATGCCGAGGCTGCTGCCACACGATCATGGAGGGAGGCCTCCGGGCGTAGCAGCTCAAGTGGGTCACCTTTGGCCACGGTGTGAGGGTGACTGAAAGGTTCAGGGTCTTCCTGCTAGGCGCTGGCGGAAGGCCTGCGATATCTTGCGAGATTGAGGTGAAAGTTGGGATGTTCCCTCTTGTACTCACAGTCCTTACTCAGGATTATAATCCTGGTTGTTCCCAAGGTTGAACACTATAAATTTACTAACAGCCCTATAATAATCGGGGGTAC
>CAJNDS010002501.1:957500-960000 GCA_905221605.1 Symbiodinium natans | reverse complement strand
TTCTACCACTTCTCCCAGATTCAAGACTCTCGGCTTTGTTCAGCTTCTTGAAGGCGTGCAACGTGCAGCCCTCCCCTTCACCCACTATGAAAAAATAGTTCGATTGGGAGATTCGAATACAACTAAGGGTTACTTCAGACGCGAGTAAGACCTCGCTCGCAAATTGCCTATTTAGCAGCTACTTTGTGCTTCGTTATAAAGACCCCGAGTCCATGACTCGCAGCTAAGCACTCATGAGTTCCCGCATCGCATATGGTACGCGGAGTTGTTGCAGTCTAGAACAGCAAGACATGCCAAGCTTTGTAAGCGAGGTCTTAATTCAAACGTAGCCCTTGAACCAAAAATTGTTTCGTGTAGGGGCTGATTCTATTCATTTGAAACACATGCCCTCTAAAGTAGTTGATACTTTCATGAATAGTGAGCCCCCGAAGTAAAATACACGTTGTTGGCCAGGGTGTTTCACTTAGTGTGAGGGCAGCTGTACGACTTTAACTACTTACATACGACGACGAAACAATGAATCAACAAAAGCATGAGGTTGAAAAAACAAACCAAAACAACATCTGGAACTCTTGGATATTAAGGATGATCAGTGTCCATTTCAACTAGTTGTCTTGTTCTTTCGTCTTTTCGTTTGCTTTTTGTGCTATTTGCTGGTCTGCGCTTTTTGGCGTCCAGCCACTGTGCTTCGGAGAGTCAGCACAACGTGCAACGTAAAACAGCGCGGCAGTGTCTTACCCCCCCCCCCCCCCATCCATTGCACGTCATACAATTCAATCATGTATGGGGCTTACCCCAAAACATAACACATAATCATGTATAACATATAGCGACCACCTGTTAAATCAAATGACCTATTACCTGAAACGAGTATATCGTATCATACTGAGTTACTAGTTCATGGTTGGGATAGTGTAACTCCTAGTGAGTCTAAGTGCCCTCGAAACTGGAAAATGTTATCCCACTATGACAAAGCAAGTTATAGGGGTTGGAACAATTACCCATATGATTGCCCCTTCTAGCCCCCCTATATAGGTATACTATAGTAACCCCCCAGATCCCTATTCTACGTGATTATTAGGGAGCTAGAGGAATACTGTAGGAGCCGGGATGTTGAACAAGGAGCTCCGACCTTTAAGGATCACGGCTAAATCGGAGCAGCCGGCGGCACGGAAGACTTTGCCTTGGAATCCATTGGTAGTAGGGCTTTGTAGGACTTAGAGGTTTGGGGTTCAGGGGTTCGGGGGTTCGGGGGTTTAGGGGTTGAGGGGGTTTAGGGGGTTTAGGGGTTTTAGGGGTTTAGTGCTCTTTTATATCGGAGTTTAGGGTTTAGGGTTTAGGGGTTCAGGGCTTCGGGGTTGAGGGGAAGAAGGTCAGAATCCCCCCCCCCCCCTGAGCTCTGAAGTCGCCCAGGCCCGATCTAAGCCGCCGTCTCTCCCCCCCAATACTAACCCTCAACCTTGAATCCTAGAGTCCTAGACCCCTCAACTCTGAAATCCTGAGCCCTAAGCCATACAGCCCTACAGCCCTGAAGCCCTAAACCTTAACACCCCTGAAGCCCCTGCAAACCTGAAGAAAGACGTTTGGGGACCCGTCTGCAGGATGCCGCGCCCATGAGGAAAGCCTCAGGTCACGTAGGGTTTAGGGTGTAGGGTTTTAATATTTTGTAGGGTGGTGCTTTAAGGTTTCGGGTTTGGGGTTTCCTTCAAGAACTTCTGCAACTCCCTTTCTGTCCGTCTTTCTCCGCTTCCTTCCTGTTGCACAAGCCGCCAAGACGGGTCGCCCCGAAGGCCCGAAGCGCGCGCTACCGGTCCAGTCGGCCTTCTCTTCTTTCCCTCCCTCTCTCTATCTCTCTTTGCTTTTTTCCTCTCTCAAGGCAAAAGAGCGCACGACACAGTGCTATGAGGTCGCCGCAGGGCCGCAGGGCCATACAACCCAAAGGAGCCATTGCTGTGTGAAGTTGGAAGGGTCTTGCAGGACTTTTCAGTTGCAGGTCACAACCATCCTTGCGGGTCCTGGGGCTTTGTGGCTTCAGGCGCCTCATTCGCCGACGCCCTCTATAGACTGGGAGGCTCAGCTGCAGAACCTACGTTGATCCATCTCAGCATCATCGAGGATCCTGGGCTACCTAGGCTTGAGGGATGTGGAGGGTCGAGCCACCTGACTATTGGGTTTTGGGGTTGCCCTAAACCCTGTGAGAGCCAGAATGCCTTCCTGTCTAGCACGTGGGGGGCCTTACGGTCATAGGGGCGAGGCATGGAGGCTTAGGGCTTTTGAGCTTTGGGTTTAGGGTCTAGGGTTTAGGGGGATCATGCATCATGATCCAGGTCCAACCTTCTCGTAGTAACCTCAACACACTAGGCCAGGAAGCTCATAGATCACGCCAAATAGCTCTGGAGGAACTCTTTGTGGGGCTGATTCTAAAACAAGGGGACCCTTGTTGGCATAAACTCTCAGGACGTTCAAAAATGGAAGCCTCCGAACGAGGCCTCAATTTGGA
>CAJNDS010002501.1:802500-952500 GCA_905221605.1 Symbiodinium natans | reverse complement strand
CAGACTGCACGCAGTAATGAAGTTTGCTAGGACCCCGAATCTCCCAAACTTAATGGACTTATGCCTTGCAGAATGCAGCCAGAGCTGGCTCAGGGGCCTCCTTGCGCGTGTAGTCGTCCACGCTGTAGCCCGCGGGGCCGGGAGTGTCAGTGGAGGGCCGTGCCCATATCGGGAACCTACAGGGCATCCGGGTGTGGTTCTGAAAGACCCTGCTGGCAGTTCTTCGGGAACGCAAAAGCCCATATAAACCTTTTTGCTGGGCAAGGACGGGTACAACGCGGTGTTCAGGGTCTACGCGTGGATCCGGCGGGGGAGGGGTTGGGGGAACAGAAGTGTGAGTATGAGGTCTGTCCATCTTCGTAGGTTGTTAGATAACGATGGGCCCCTTTTAGTCCCCATATCTACACGGCAAAAATCGAGACCTCAGATGGCCCCCCCCCATAACTTTCATGGTTGGGATTGCATTAAGAATACTTTGCTTATGTTCCTTCTTGAGTGTAAGTACCCTTAAAACATGTAAAATGTTATCCCACTATGACGAAGCATAAGACCCCAAACGCCGCCGCCTCCCCCCCCCCCCCGATGTTTTCGCTGGGCGCCTCTTCGCGGAGTGCTTGTCCAAGTTCTCGCCCACGATGCGCTCACGCCTGCGCAAGCTGTGTTCTCCTGTATTGCTTTGTTATTTATTTATTTGCATACATATGCATGTAGTGATATATGTATATATGTACAGATGCACAATATGGTTATATATATATATATGTATGTATGTATACATGTATACATGGACAAGATGATTAGTGGCAACGCGTCACATTGTCTGACATCCTTGCACACACCCCAGACCCACAAGCGCCTGGGTTCTCTGGGTTGTGCCACATTTCATAAACCTAAACCCTAAGCTTCCTAAACCTCTTAGACGCGCATCTTTGGCTTTCAGGAGCCGAGGCCCTCACGACATCCTGACGGCACGGTTGTCCAGCTCACTCTTGGCTTGATAGGACCCAGGGGCCGGCACGTCGGCCTGGCCCAAAGTTTTTTAGGGGGGTTTATGGGGGGCGTTTGTGGGGGGTTCATAGGGGGCTTGCAGGAGGGTTTTTCTGGGAGGTTTACAGGGTTTCATAGGGTGTTTTGCAGGAGGTTTGTGGTGGTTGTAAAGATACGGGCTTTGTGCAACAAGTGCTACGCTCAGGTGCGAGGCTCAGAATTCGTTCCCTGCAAATTCGGAGCCCCTTCGAAGGGCGTTGATGCAGGACGGGCTGGGAAGGGGTGGCTTTGGGTGATTTTGAGGCTTAGGGCTTCGGGTGTTGGGTTTAGGGTCCTGCTACACTGCTACACCCTAAACCCTAATCCCGTTTAGGATTCAAGGCGCTACGCTCATACAGCAAGCGACACCTTCACTTGCAAATAAGAAAGCGTTGCAACTGCCGTGTCAATCTTTCGCGGGACACCTTTTTTCAGATCTCAGGAACCTCACTCGCCATGACGCTGTGGAGCGGTGCAAACTGACAGGAATGTGTTGTGTCAGAACTGGGCAGTGCTTCCCGGCATCTGAACAAGATTCCCTTCAAAAGGCAAAGCGCTAGCCGTGAAGCCCTGACAGCACTGTTCGACATCCTTCGAGTTCATGAAACGCATCTGAGGTAAGCAGTCGTCATAGGGGTCTTGATCTACATGATGGCCCGATCCTTGGTACCCTAGACATCCCTTGACGCTGGGAAACGCATTCGACAAGCGGCCACAAAGGGCACCGCCGCAAGCTTGATCATTCCTGACATCCATCCGCCCTGACTTGAACTAAAACACCCTCAACCCTAAACTCCAGAAACATCCTCTAACACAAACCCTCTCTCCAAAAATGTATGAAGTAAAAAATGCAATTAAACAAGAAAATTGCACAAGAAGTAGATCAACCCCCCCCCCCCCCCATGCGCCCCGAAACAACAGAAACCCTATAAACCCCGAACCAGCTTCCCGTAGAATTCCCCGGTGCCGACCTTGATCCGCCTCACCTCGTCCAGGAAGGAGTCGCGGTTTCGCTTGTTGAACTCTCCTCCGGCCGTACATCATAGCAGTAGTAGTAGTAGTAGTAGTAGTAGTAGTAGTAGTAGTAGTAGTAGTAGTAGTAGCAGCAGCAGCAGCAGCAGTAGCAGCAGCAGCAGCAGCAGTAGGAGTAGGAGTAGGAGTAGGAGTAGGAGTAGTAGTAGTAGTAGTAGTAGTAGTAGTAGTAATAATAGTAGTAGTAGTAGCAGCAGCAGTAGTAGTAGTAGTAGTAGCAGCAGTAGCAGCAGTCGTCGTCGTCGTGGTGGTGGTGGCGGCTGATTGAGGTCATCAGAATACTGATCTGGCTTGAAGATGCTAGGGTTAAGCGTGCTAACCTGTGAGGCCTGGGGAGGCCCAGTGCGCATGGACTTTGAAAGAGCATGGGTCCCAGTATCAGACCTACCTACATGCGCAACTACTCCATCTAGATCGGAGGAACTTGCTCCTCCGCTGGGCTGATTGAGCCTATCGCCGTTCGGCAGCAGGATCGTGTCATAGCCTCAGGGGCGCAGAGGCCTTTCTTTACAAACCAGAGGAGCTTCACACCAAGAGAACCCCCGCTGCCCAATTGTTGGAGTTCCCGGTTTTGTTCAGAAGACTTCGCAAAAAAGAGCAGCGCTAGAAGGCCTTTTCAAGGTTGCCCGGGGCTAGGTGGGGGGGGGCTTCCCCCGTAAGAGGCCCATGCTCCTGAGCTCCTTGTCCAAGCTCAGGAGTTTTGTAGGATTGAACTCTTGTGCAGTCTTCAAGCAGAGAACCCTGGTGCAATATGCAGAAAGCCCGCCATCAGCCTGAGCAGCCCAAGATGGGATACCAACACAAAGACCATGAGAACATCCCCCAACAAGCTTTCACCCCAAAGCGCCTCTCTCAACTCTTAGGCCCGCCCAAGCCCTAAACACTGAATCCCCCGAAAGCCGTCGAGCAAGAGTCCCTCCTACAAAAGCTGCATCGTCCCTTCATAGTGGCGCTTGAAAAGGGGACCCCTTTTTTACTCCTGATGTACCCTATGTCAACCCAAGGGCCCCTACATCGGAACCCTTTTCAAGAAGGTAAGGGGCTATACGAAGGGACCATGGAACTACCTTGGGATGTTCCCCCCATCTTCTAGCAGCCTTCCATAGGGGGTAACCCCGGGCGGTATTCTGATCGCCATTAAGGGTTCAGGACTGCTAGCCCAAGGGGGAACATCCCAAAAACCCTAAACCCTAAACCCTAAACCCTAAACCCTAAACCCTAAACCCAACTACCCGTAGAGCCTCAAAAAACCCTCGACCCCCTAGGGCTGCGACTCCCAGGAGCCGGGTTGTGCTTGGTACCCTTGGCAGAACGAAGTTCAAGTCTGGGGTTTAGGGTTTGGGGTTTAGGGTTTAGGGTTTGGGGTTTAGGGTTTGGGGTTTGGGGCTTAGGGTTTAGGGTTTGGGCTTTCTAGAGTCGCTTAGGGCTCTGGGGCTTTGGGTGTAGGGGCCCCAGGGTGGGGAGTTGAGTTGGTGATGCTTCTGCTTGACAAGGCTTATTCTTGATGAGGCCGAAATGGGAATCCCCCAATCTCCCAAAAAAGGTGGCCCACCTTCTATACCCCGATGTGCGATACTCCATATTCGATATAAAGGCTGTCAAGAAGTGACGTCTACTGTTTGCAAACTCCCCTAAACCCAATGAACCCTACATCCCAAAAGGGTGCCCCTTGAAGACTTGGGAGAGCGAGAGAGAGAGAGAGAGAGAGAGAGAGAGAGGAGACAGAGAAGAGAGAGAGAGAGAAGAGAGAGAGAGAGAACAGAAAGAGAAGAGAGACAGAGACAGAGAATAAGAGAAGAGAGCAGAGAGGAGGGAGAGAGAGAGAGAGAGAAACAAAAAAAAACAACACAAGCAAGAGAGACAGAGACAGCGAGCTTCACGCCCGGGGCCCTACTAAGTTTGCCTGGACCACACCCTTGAAACTGTGAAGCCGATTATGGACACCTTCAATATCTACGGCATCTATGGCGCTGCAATATCTGCAGCCTGCAGCCGTACACATGCTTGGAGGTTCACGGTAGTACAAGTAGAGTTGTATGTACTACATTTGGAGGCATCATACATTGATCACCCTTGCCTTAACCCCCCACCCCCCCCCCCCCCCCCCCCCCCCCGAAGGAAAAAAACTATCCACCTTTCTTCCAGAACTCAGCGCTTGAGTGACCGGCCCGGATCGCGTCATCAACCAAGCCAGGAACCTATTGGGTTAAGGGGCGAGGGTGTTCGCTATCTAAGGGCTTGGGGTTCTTGTGGTTTTAGGGCCTTGGGGCTTTAAGGCTTTAAGCTTCAGGTGTTTCACTTCGGGGTACAGGGTGATGCTTTGGGTGTCGCGCTAGCAGACTGGATCTGCGCGGCAGCGGGAGAGTGGGACTGCACATCGGAAGACGCTCCTTGATTCACTTCTGTTACTAAACCCTAATTAAGCCCCCTAAACCCTAAGCCCTATAAACTAACCGAAGGCCAAACCCAGCCAGAATCGGCCTCCAGCCCTAAACGACGAATGCTAGGCTTGTCTTTACTGAATATCTTATACTAATATGTACAAACACCAGTAACTTAGGCACCCTAAATCCTCAACCTAAACCCCGAATTGTTTCGGGCACGATCGGGAGGTACTTAGGATCCGCCATGAGGAAATAATTGCTAGTAGTATTCCCTTATGGTCCCTACTTCCGAAACCCCCAAATATGGTGCTCCAACCCGCCTTGGACTTGCCGATCCGCGCGGCGGGAAGCTCGTGCAAGCAGGTGGGAGGAGCCTGTGATGTCTCTAGGGTTTATAGGGCTTATAGGGTTTAGTTTATGGTGTTTATAGGGGTTATAGGGTTTAGTTTATAGCGTTTAAAGGGTTATACGGCTTATGGGGTTTATAGGTTTGGGATGTCGGGAACCAGCTGTGCTCATTGCTCCCTTCTCAGAGATTGAGGTCTTCCAGGGTCTGCGGCCTTAAGGATCAACAGCATTCGGTGACGTGATTTAGGGCATGAGGTGGAGATTTTCTGGGTGTTCGTGAAATACGATCTCTATCACGACTGGACCCAAGAGCAACGTAGGAATAAAAAGGGTGCCCTTTTTGGTGTAAATGGGCTTAGAATTCGAAGGGAACCGGACCCGAAAAAAGGGTTTAAGGGCCTACTCTGGCTCCTAGACGCTGAAGGATTGTCTTCGGTCTACCCCATGAAGCTTATGCAGATATCCTAATTCGTTTACTCGCTTCCAATCGACACGTCAGAACACATGCCGAACGAATGCCTGCTTTCGAAGGCAGCTAAGTCAAGCAGCTGACAAGCTGACGAACAGAACCAAATAACCCCTAAACCCTAAACCCGTTCATCCGATGGTTCCCAATCCCCTCAGCACGCAAACGCCGAAACTCTGAACACCGAACGTCGGAAACAGCGGCAGCGACTTCCCCCCGATTCCCCCGGAGAGTTGGCCTCGTAGGTACCAGGTCCAGGCTGGACGTCGCGCTTTAAGCTGAGACCTTGGGCTTCTACCGGTTGCAACATGTTTAGGGTTTATAGTTTATGGTTGGGCGTCGAGGGTTTGGGCCTCGCCGCACAGATGCATGGGTTAGAGATAAACGATAAGCCCTTGAGGACCGATGCTCTTGAAAATCGACGCTAAACCCTAAGCCCTGAGCCCCAAGCCCAAAACTCTAAACCCTAAACCCTGAACCCGTAAGCCTAAACCCTAAACCCTAAACCCTAAACCCTAAACCCTAAACCCTAGATAAACCTAAACCCTAAACCCTAAACCCCAAACCCGAAACCCTAAACCCTAAACCCTAAACCCTAAACCCTAAACCCTAAACCCTAAACCCTAAACCCTAAACCCTAACCCTAAACCCTAAACCCTAAACCCTAAACCCTAAACCCTAACTCCAATGCAAGGGGCCCCATTCCCCTTTAGATATAACCTCACACCGCAACCTTCGATCTCGAGGCATCCTAGGAGTCTAAAAGGGCCTGCGGTTCAGGGCTTCTAAGGCTTAGGGTTTAGGGTTTAGGGTTTAGGGTTTAGGGCTTATGGGGTTTAGGGTTGAGCGCTTAGGGCTTAGGACGTCGTCTAAGGCTTAGACCAACATCCTCAACCCGAAGCCCCCGATGGCAGCAGCACACAAAGGGGCCCAAGGCGACGACCACGAGATCCTTTCGTGCTCTCCACTTTCGTGTTGCGGCCCTGGCGAGGTCCACACGCTGAGTAATCAACCCTGGAAGTACCCTAACGCTGAGTAGGGCGAAACAATGAACCCTGAAACCCTAAATACGCTACTTAACCTTCACTGCGTACCCGACATGCCCTAAATACCCTGAAGCCCGCGGAAACGTCCAAGTTGGAGCCCCAATCGGAGTTTGAGGCTCTTTGGGCAGTCCAAAACAACTGGTGTCATCCCACACATCACACGGGATTAGCTCACCGAGGTCCGTGGGTCTACGAAACTTTCCTGCTCTGCGAGAGCACCTGCTGTTTACCCACGTGGCTGTCATCATCCCATCATCCCAACCTTCAATGCGAGTGCACATTGGCTCCTCTGTTGGGTTTTCATGATATATTGATAATGTGGCCCTTACATTCCCTTAGGGGAAATGTTTAAACGCCCATGAGCACAACTCTCTCTCCTTCGACCCTCCAATATGCCCGAATAGAAGCCCCCAACAAAAAGCATGATGAACACCCTCCCAATAGATTTGATGGAGTTTTGGGGTTGTTATGGTATAATTATCTACCCTAAACCCCAAACCCCAAACCCCAAACCCTAAACCCTAAACCCTAAACCCTATTCCGAACCCCTATGTTCACCCCCCCCAAGCCCAAAACAACCTCAGCTCAAAGGAGCCACGGCCTTGCGCTGATCCAGCAACTGATCCTGGAAGAGCGCGCTCCAGGGTGTATAGGGTTTTGGGTTTAGGGTTTAAGGTTTAGGGTTTAGGGCTAGGGTTTAGGGTTTCGGGCTTAGGTTTAGGGTTTCGGGTTGAAGGGCTTGAAGTGGTGTTGCATCCGTTTCCACCATGACTATCCCTCACTTGCCAAAGCATGAGCTTCGGCTTATCAGCAAGGACCTCTGAGCTGCAGCTGCTTGACCGCCGCATCGTCTCACTGAAGTTGGCGCCTTCTGGAGGCAGGGCCTCCACTTCGCGCTGCAGCTGGAGCCCCTTCACCTGCTGGTCGATGGCGCTGAGGTGGGTCGACTTCGTTCATTTCCGGCAGCGAATCCACTGATGCAAGCAGGCAAGTCCAAGCAAGCAAGATTGCGTTCATCGCCATCTCTTCGTAGGGTGGCCTAGCTGCGCGCTTGAGACTGCATGCATGGCCATCTTCCTTTACAGGGAACCCTTACAATCCCTGTATGTTCTTGATACAAACCCAGGACACTGCTGGGGGCCCGTTTTGGACTTCGTGGGCAGTAGTTCGGAAACATATTCCAGCGGCGTAGCACGCACGACAGCTGTGAGCGGGCGCAATACCAAGTCGGTCCATGTGCTAGACCGAGGAGTTAAATCGGAAATTGCACACATCCTACACACGCCTCAGCATGGCCTGAGGATATGATCGTGAATACCAACTCCAGCGTGCTTCTGCAGAGGGTCCTTGAGAGCCAGAAGTGTCTCGATTCGCTCGATGTTGCCTCAGCTGAACACAGAGCCAAGGAAGTGGAAGCCATTCAGCTTGGGCTTCGAATCTCCGAGACTACGCATGCTTTGAAATGGTCCCTAACTCCCGAAGCAATATAAAGCTCAAGGGGAGTAGTGACTGCGGTAGTCTTGGTAAGTACGAAGGGGAGCATCGATCTAGCATAGGCGCTGTTCTTGTAACTGTCCACCTGCCAAAGTCACGACGTTTCAAGCATAGTCTCCCTGAAAGGAGCATCACACCCACATCCCCCCAAGTCCCTCAAGTAGACTCCGTCCATCGAGGCCCATCGAGGCTCCGGCTGTCGATCTGCTCACGAAGCTCATCACGCCTGTGCAAAAAGAATGGCTGTTCGGCACTGTAGAATGCTTCATCAGGAGATGGCGAAGCTGTGAATAGAGACCCCACATCTGGAGATGCACGTGGCCGCAGGTCTGTTGAGAAAAGTTCTGCCGAATGTGAGATCGGAGGGTAAGTTGTGGCTAAGGGGGTTGGCCGGCTCATGCAAAGCCTCTGCGACATGTTCGTGTCTTGCTATCATGAGTTGAGCATGCTGTGAAGGCTTTGAGCAGCCAAGATGCTGCTTTTCATCCGGTGTTTCCAGAACTCTTAGGTTGTACATTGCGGTCCCTGTTGAGGGCCCCATAAAGAAACCTGCTATGGCCCACTGCGCCGAGCTGAGCAAACAGGCTTTGGAGGCCTTGTTGGCTAAGACACAGGCAGAGCGAGTATAGGGTACCAAAACAGGACCCTAAACTCTAAACTCGAAACCCTAAATCCCCTACACCCTCACCCCTAACCCTATTCCCAGTTCCGATTTCAGAAGACCCGCTGCTTGCACCTGTAGCCGTCGACCCTGTCGATGCGACTCTTCGCTTCGCGGACATCCATGAGGTGCAAATGCTGCTCCTCGTCAGGACTCAGGGCTAAGGATTTTAAGGCTTTGGGAAGCACCAGAAAACTTCCTAGTGCAGGTTCGTCTGGCACTACATACCACATACCGGGTCCTTCTTTGAGAGGGACGATAGTTCAGAGAGCTCCCATATGATAGTGAATTCCAGGCAGCAACACAAGGAGTCCTCGGAGCGAACTTGCCGATTCTTCTGCTCATCCTCCCTCCGGCGAGCCACGACGTCGATGCGCTCCTCGCAGACGGCTTCCGAGGCTTCTTAGCGGCTTTCATGTGGAACTGTTGGTTCAGGGTTTAGGGTTTAGGGTTTAGGGTTTAGGGTTTAGGGTTTAGGGTTCGGGGGTGGTTCTGAAATGCGCGCGGGGTTGTTAGGACTCGGGCCTGGAGGTCGTAGGCTCTGCGCTACCCTTCACCCGGTGAAGAAATGCCCTCATTCACAAGGGATGTCGAAGGTTTTTGAGGTTGCTGTGCCGGTTTCTGCCACGGAAGCCCTATACTCTGAACCCATCTTTCACATTGGAAAGGGCCACGTTTAGTAGGGGCTTGGAGAGATGAGAACAGAACTGCCCTTATCAGCGAGATGTTCATCCTCAGAAGTAATTCATCCTAAGCCCTAAAACACCAAGCTCTATACTCTGAACCCCAAGCCCCAATTCTAGAAGCGGAGCCCCTGAACCCTGAACCCTAAACCCTGCTCCCTAATCCCTAAACCCTCATCCCTAAACCCTAAACCCCAAACCCTGCAAAGCGGTGGGCGCCTGAATTCTCTCGAGCTGCTTCTCGCCTTCCCGGCGCCTCTCCTGCAGGCGTGGGCTCCAATGCGGTTGCTTGGACTTGACTGCCGACTGACGGAGCCGGACACTGTGGACGGCCCAAACATGCTGCCATGAGCAACAAGAAGCACATGCACCTCCACATGCAGCCGGAATTCTACTTAGGCCCATGTAGCATCTTGGACGAACTCATCGGAAACGACTTTCGTGATCCACTATGAAAATCAAAAGGGCTCCTGTGTGTAGGGCCCCCCTTAAACCCTGAACCCCAACCCCCCAAACTTCAGCAACTGCCAAGAAAATGGCGACTTGACTCCAACCGGTGCAGCCCCCGAAGAAGCACTGGAGGAGGCCTCCGTACCCTATGAACCCTCAGCTCACAAACTACTGTAAACCCTATGAACCCTAGAAACCCTGTGACCCCGGTAAAACCCTATAAAGCCCGGCAAACCATCTACACATCTAAGCCCCGTAAACCCACTCAACCCTAGGCCTCTTGGAGAATCTCGGTCTTCTCCTGCTTCGAGAGTTTTCTGGTTTAGGGACCGCGGGTGTTGTTCTGTTTCTGAGGTTTAGGACTTAGGGCTTAAGGGCTTAGGGTTTAAGGATTTCAGGGAGGTTGCCAGGGTTTGGGATTTAGGGGTTTGTTCCTGTTCCAGGGGGATGTGGAGGTTGCAGGCGCTAGAGGTTCCAAAAGCCATAGGCATCGGGGGGGGACCCAGAGGGCCCTGATGCTATGGTCCTCGGGGCCCTAAACCCTAACCCTAAACCCTAAATCCTAAACCCTAAACCCAAAACCCTAAACCCTAAACCCTAAACCCTAAACCCGAAACCCCAATAATCGGGTTTAGGGTGGCACTTCTTGGGGTTCAAGGCTAGGCCACTATGCCCTGGGATGTTCCCCCCTTATACTAACAGCCCTTAATGGGGCTTTAGGTTTAGGGTTTAGGGTTTCGGGGATTATAGTACCCCCCATTAGGATCCCTACTAAGGACTGTTCGTATAGGGGGAAACATCCCAAGTTTAGGAGCCAAAATGAAGCTTCCATAGCAAGGTTAAGGAGCAAGTTCATGTAGTACTCTTCTTATGGTAACTTGATTTAGCTTCCTTAACAAGAACCCTGTCTTTAGCAGCCTCCTCCCGAGATTGAACCCTTTCAATTTTGAGGTCCAGGGTTGTGAACACATATCTCAGCAAAAGCCGATAGATCACGGCAACGTCAAATCTACACATCAGGGTGGTTTCAGGTTCTGGGGTTTAGGGTTCGGGATCTAGGGTTCAGGGTTCGGGATTTAGGGTTTAGGTTTCAGGGTTTAGGGCATCCCACCAGAGTTTGCAACCAGCGGCCTTCATCTGCGCCACTCGCTCGCGGAAGACGTTGCTGCGCTCCAGTGTGGCAAGCTTGCGCTCCTCCATGAACCTGCTTTGCAGTGGGGTTTGGTGCTGGCAGCCCACAGTGCCATGGCTCCAAATTCGGAGCCCTGACTGAACCCTGAACCCTTCCAGTATGGCGCCTCTCCAGTCGTTCTTTCTCCGCAACCATCTCGTCAGCATAGCTGGCCTGCGCAGCCCAGAATGGGATGAAACCCTAAACCCTAGGACCCACGAGAAACCCGATGAACCCAAAAACCCCTTCACTTTAAATGCCCCGCACCATCGAGCTCGGGATTGCATTTGCTTACGGCACTGTCTTCAATGTCATTACTGGAATCCTCCCTCTGGCAAGATCCGAAGTAAGATGGTTTCAATGACTTCAATGTACTGATGAACTTAAGTAGCTGGATGAACGTGTTTGGCTCTGAACAATTTGCGGGCCGAACGAAACGGTTAACGTGATGTAACTAAGTTAAAGAAGAAACTTAGCATAATTAGGTGATTGAAGCTAATTAAACTCAATTTCCGGCCACCGGAAAATATTTGGAAAATCTGAACCAGAACACCTATAACATCGCGGTCAGTGTGAGCTACGTGGTAGTACGTGGTAGTTGTTCAACATACCTGACCATCTATGGTGCAGTAGGCTCCCTTTTTGGTCAAAATTCCACGTTTCAGGAAGTCGTTTCCCCATGGTAGACGCCTTGTTGGGGGGGGGGGGGCACCCCAACAATAACTATATACACGATGATGAGGAATATAGCAATCTGCGTGGAAGAGACCCAAATTCAGCACCACCGCCGTGTATGGGCTCTCAGATGTCAGATTGGTCACGCTATCTTCGTGCGGAGAAGCTCAGAAGAGCAGAAACCCTTGAACCTGAGAGTAGTACCAGCATGCCCCCCCCCCCCCCCCCCCCCCCCACTCTCCTGAAGCACCCGTCCAGTTATGCTTGAGCTTATGGCTTATGGCATGCGACTGCTGGCCCAGAGCCTGCTTCTTCTTGTGCTCCTCGTCCAGCTTTACAACAAGCTCCTTGCGCAATGCCAGGATTTAGGGTTTAGGGTTTGCGGGTTAGGGTTTAGGGCACCATGGATGTCTGAACATTGAAGCTTTGTGGGCTTATAGGCTTATCAGTGTATTCCAGCCACGTACTAGGTGAAATGTCTCATCTGGAAGCTCAGCGCTTATCTAGGCCCCCGGCCCTGAACCCTAAGCTAACATCTAAGAGTCTTGGTACCTGGCAGTCAACTATGGAGTTTCAATATACGAGTCGAAGCTGCTAATGGACAGGTGGACATGGCTCCAACTTTTGAAGGCAGCATCGATGACCCTATAGGCCCTAAACCCTAAACCGAGGGTTCGAGGGTGGGCCCCCCCTCAAGTCCTTGACAAGGGCTTTGTGAGTTTCACCTTGTGGCCAACCCATCCTGCAATCCTGCAAAGGTTAGAAACATCCGTCGGGAAAGGTTCGGGCCTCTAAAGGTGGTGAGACCCTTATTTGGGGAAATGGGCCCTGATGCCCAGTGCCAGGCGTGCCTTGTTCATCGCTTGGCGCTTGTCCAGGTTCTCCCTGCAAGGAAACACCGTGCAAAACGTGATACGGGATCGACCCCAGCGAGCCGTATACAGCCCAAGAGCGAACCAGAACCGACTTGTTCGAAACCTCGGCATCGTCACGAGAAACAGCTACCACGTCCCTCCAAAGGCCCCGTCCCTCCCCGTAGTTGCACATCTCGGGTCACGCCTTCGGAGGACGGGAAAACTGGAAACCCCTAAAACAAATACCAAAAAAAGGCTAGACCCCGGGCTGCGAAACCCTAAGCCCCAAGCATTCGCCAAAGGTTCCATGGCAAACCTGACACCCCTCCACCTGCCAAATTATACTCGCCAAAACACAAAGTCAATCCTAAAGAGGTTTCGGGTTTTTGAGTGTGTGTGTTTAAGGTTCGTTAATTGGGGCTTAAAGCAGCAGGTGTATCTCATTCTTAGGGTACATGAACTAAACATTCCGGCAAGCCCATGCACCCGACACGTGCCAAGATATCGGAGACCACATGGCCCCAAAGCCGCCCCGGTGCTTCGAACACCCTAAACCCTAAACCCTAAACCCTAAGCCCTGAACCCCAAACCCTAATGCCCCCCAAAACCCTCCCGTGCTTCGTGATCTTCCCCTTCTCTTCGAACTGCTTGGCTGCTGTTTCCCTGCAAAGGTGCTGGAATCAGAGGATGTTTGCTGTGGGGGCTCAGGATTGGGAAAGACCGGACGGGAACTTCGGCAAGCTGGGAGGCATCACTATTTCTTACGGTTATTATGGTGATGAGCTATTGTACGACAACTACGTTGAACATGGGGCGACTTCTGCTTTCGGCTTTCTGCGCTAGGACACGGTGCTTCTGAAACGGGGTGCATCCGGTCACTGGGCGTGGGTCTGAGGTGGCAACGGACCAAGCTTGCTTGGGAATCTATCACCATAACGTTTTCGCAGCAGCAACGGAACGGTTCTGGCCCTAGGTCTACTATGTCTAGGCCATTCTGTTTCATGGCACACCTGGAGTCCACAACCAGCCCTGGCAGTTGAAGAGAATTGAGGGGAAGGGGCAGATGCGGGTCTCGGAGTGAAGCGGGCTTAGCAGGGTTTAGGGTTTAGGGATATTGGTAGGTTGGAAGCCGAGCCCGAGTACAAAAACTCCCTCGACACATTTGCACCCCAACATCGTTGTGGACAGACGTGTGCAGCCTCTTTCGGTCCAGCTCAACGAGCTTCTCCTGCAGCTGACCTTCCTTCTTCCTGGGTTCATCTCATATCTAAGGTTTAGGGTTCAGGGGTTCAGGGTTGGGCTTACAAGCTTAAGGGCAGTAGCGAAAACAGGCTGGAGGCTGGGATGAAGATAGAGGGAAATCTCGTTCTTGGACCAAAACAGACGATGTGTCGAGGCAGCCAAGCGTCAGCTGGTCCTCGTTATCCTGCACCGAGAGGTTTGCTCATCCATGGTTTCTCGGAACTCTTTGCAGCAAGGGCTTGGGGTGACGGCTGGGGCGACCAAAACACCCTACACCCTACACCCCAAACCCTAAACCCTATGCCCACTATTTGGGGGGGGGGCCCCCCGAGGCAAGAACGAGTTTAGGGGCCCATGCCTGACCTGATCCACTCGCAAGGCAGAAGTTAGGGTCTAGGGTTTAGGGTTTACACGACCTGTTGATTCTTCAGGGTGTGGGCTTTGGGGGTTTAGGCTACACGACATGTTGATTCCTCTTGTTACTCAGATGTCTAGGAGACGGACAGGAGATCATGAACACCATGCCCAACAAGGTGAACGTGCCGTAAATGGCTCTCCAGAGGCCCTATATTAAACCCTAGACCTTAAATCCTCATTGTTATTTCGGTACCCCAATCGGCGTTCCTGTGTGCTATGGAAACCGAGGACTCCACAAAGCGTCCCCAAATTCTTCCGGCCTCCCACATGGGTCTTATAAGGGGACTCCCTGAACCCTAAACCCCAAACCCCAGACCCGAAACCCCAAACCCTGAACCCTGAACCCTGAACCCTGAACCCTAAACCCTAAACCCTAAACCCTAAACCCTAAACCCTAAACCCTAAACCCTCACGATGGAAACACTCTGCGAAGTGAAGCATCGCCCCATGCCTTTACGAGGGAGCTGTGCTGTCGAAGCTGACCCTGGCTCGAAACTTCTAAGAGGTTTAGGGGTTTAGGGTTTTAAGAGTTTTGGGGACTTCAGGGGTTCAGGGTTTAAGGAGTTCGGGCTTTAAGGGTTTGGGAGTTTAAGAGGGTTAGGGGCTTGGGGTTTAAGGGGTTTATGGTTTTAGGGTTTAGGGGTTTCGCGCTTTATGCAAGATGTCATCGGACGTTTTATGCATGAAGAACGCAGGAGATCCTTCACGAAAAAGCTGCTAATTATTGTCTCATTGACAGCAGAAAACAAAGACACCACCGCCTTCGCCGCCTGTGTAAGCTTTAGGGGGTTTAGGGCTTTAGGTGTTTAAGGATTTAGGGGTTTAGGATTGCAGCTGGGATGCTCAGGGTGCGAGGGAGCTTCCTTGACCTTCGTTTCTTGTGATGGGAAGCAGAGGCTCACGCAGTAAGTAGCTGAGATTCTGGATACATGACGATACACAGTCACAACACCCAAGCCCAGAGCCTCTACCAACACGGCGTACTACATCAAACTACCAAAGGCCCATCGAACCCCGGTAACCTCAGCCCCCTTTCGAGCATCTCCCCGCAAGAAAAGGTGAAAGAGGCTCCCACTGGGAGATCTAGCTATACGACACAGTGTGTCTGTTTTGGCAGAACGGATCAGGCAAAGTCCAGCTCTGAACCCAGGTAGCACTTTCGAGCAGGTGCAGAGGAAGTCAGCAAGTAGGTGAGGACTGGTATGGTACAGGGAGGGCTAGCGGGTGGGATTCATGAACGGCCGAAGACAAGAACATGCACGAGAGAGGCGAACAAAGCGAAGCATCATGACCGTACACTGCGCATGATCAGCGTGGACAGCTCTGGACTTGGTATCCAAAATCCCGACCCTAAACTCTAAACCCAGAAATCCCGACCCTAAAACCCTAAACCCAAAACAGCCTACCCTAAACCATAGACCCAGTTGACCGCCAGCAAAAAGCCCCAGGGCACAATTTGAGTCCTTCATGTCGATCTCCATCCGGCGGGCTTCTTTTTCAAAGAGCGACTCCAGCATCGACAAGAACTGGCGGCTGAAAGCGCTGGACGGTTTAGGGTTTAGGGCTTAGGGTTTAGAGGTTGGGGGGACCACTTCGAAATTCTGGTCGACATGTAGGTAGGAGCCTGTTTAAGTACAGTGGGGCATGTCGGTAGTCGTCTCGGCTTTTTCAAGGGACGTTGACATGGCACCAGTTTGATGGCATCCTCTGTCTTTGAGGACTCAAGACAACGGTCTGGTAGCTAGCAAGTTGTCCCGGAAACCCCTAAGCACCCCCCTTTGGTCCTTTTAACCCGAAACCCTAAGCCCAATTTTCCGCGCCCGTTGCTGAGCACCTGAGCACTCTGAACTCCTGGGATGTCTCCCTTCTTGGAGTTCTCTGCAATGACCTGAAAGCAAGGCTTTTTTAGCTACAGTGGACAAATGGATTTAGGCTTCTGTCTTAGCGTTTAGGGTTTAGGGTTCAGGCACGGTGTAGGGTTTAGGCTGTCTTTCAGAAGATTGGGGCGTGTGGGGCCGAGGGCTTCGGAGTGTTCGTTCGCAGCGCGTTGGCTGCATATAACTCAATGGAAGAACGCAAGAAGCCCGAAGCCCTATCCTGCAAGCCCTGTTTTACTCTCTACGAGGCTGCCCTCCAGCTTTCAAGCTCTCTAAACCCTCTAACTATACCCTACTATGAATCCACAGAAACAAACCCTACAAACCCTAAAACCCCTTCAACTCTAAACTCTTGAGGCTCTAAACCCTCAACCCTCAACCCGAAACCCCAAAACCCTAAACCCTCGAAGCCAAAATCCCAAAAAACCCAAAGCCAGAGCTTCTCTGCAAACGCGCTTTGCCGCAGGCCTTGGCTCGCTCCGCCAAGACCTGCGCGAAGCGCTCCTGGCTTGTTGCGAAGGCTGCGGAGGGTTTTGCCCGTTTATGGACTTAAAGTGTCCATAGTAGAGGGTTGGTCAAAGTAGCACTTAGAAAGAGAGAGAGGAGAGAGAGAGAGAGAGAGTGAGAGAGAGAGAGAGAGAGGGAGGCAGAGAGGCTGTAGCTCCAGGGGGAACGGACTTGTTGCAGCATCCGGGGGTCCAGGCGTTCTAGGCTGCTGCTACAACTGGGCTTGAGAGTTGGAGAACTTTGGGAGCAGAGGGTCCGAAACCCTAAATCGCCCTAAAGCTCTACGAGCCCTACAACAGCCCTCGGCACCATCAACCTTAGCTCGCAACGATTCAAGGGTCTGGGGTTCAGGGTTTTAGGGTCCAGGGTTTTGGGTTTTGGGTCGAAGCTGTCTAGGGATTAGGGTTTCGTATTGACTAGCAGGTGCCTGGAACTGCGTTGGGTGTGAGGTTTAGGGCCTCGGGATTAATTAGGGTTTCTCAAGTTAAACTAGCAGCCCCCTTGAATCTGCTTTCGGTCTCCTTCCGCTTCTTCTCGTAGTGCTCAAATCGGAGCTGGTGCTTCTCCTGTGGAAGGGGATTCAGGGCTGTCGGGTTTTGGGGTTGTAGGGCGTTGAAGAGGCGTATAGGGAAAACAGGGTTATTTCTTCTAGGGTTTAGGCCGCGCCTTCCAGCCAATGTATATCTATGTCACGCCGAAAGCATTTTTTGCTCTTGCGTGCGGATTCACCCAGAGGGTCCATGTAGCAGTCCAGAAAAGCCCTCAACCCGAAAATCCACGGTTCCTGGAAACAGTCCAAGGTTGAGGTGCCGAAACCTGCTCGGACTCGAATTATGTGAGCCCACCCCTGTTCAAGTTCCGGGGGCTGCAAACTTCCGAGCTTTCGTTTCTTAAGGGATCGCGGCTGCAAGTCCAAGCACATCCGTAGCTCCACAGACTGGCCCTTGATGGGTTTAGGGTTTAGGGTTTAGGGTTGAGGGTTGAGGGTTGAGGGCTGAGGGATTAGGGTTTAGGGCTCTCTCTGCGGCTGCCTTCAGGTCCCCCGGAATGGCAAAGGACTCGAAGCTGCGAATCCTTTGCCACAGACTCTCAGACTTCGCCCGCAAGTGGCTGGTTTCATCCGTGCTGCTCATGTTAAGTTCCCTAAGCCCTAAGCCCGAAATCGTACACCCTCAACCCTAAACCCGATTAACAACAAACAAAACACCTGAGTGAGACTTCTCCCCAAGCCCTCAGGAAGCATCCTCCAGGGGGCTTGGAGGCATCTCACGCCGTTCAATCTTAACTGTCGCGGGCATCCAGGCTTAGGAAATCCCCAAACCCTAAACCCCAAACCCTAAACCCCTGTCTTAGGAAAACCTACGTATACAACTCTAATTCCTAAACCCGAAACCCCTGTCGAGGTCGCACCATCAGTCTCTGGAGTGGTCATCTATAAATAGACAAAGGCGACCTCGCACGAAGCTCCACTGCAACCCTCAACCCCCAGCTGCATGGGTAATTCCCACAACCGGGGTCTGTCCAAGATACTCCAACATACTCTATGACCCGTCAGAAAAACCAAACCCCAAAAGGCCCGAGAAAAAAGACCTAAACCCTAAACCCACTTGGCTCGAGGCTGGAGATCTTCGGGGACCAGCCCAAGGCGACGGCAAGCCTCCAAAAGTGGCTGTTTTGGAGCGGTTGGGGCTCCTAGCACTCGGGGTTGTAATCAGGCCTAAGGGTTTCAGGCGGCCAGTGTGAGCATGCATGAGCACACCTTTACCGGCTCCAGCTTTGTAGGACGCTCTCCTTTTAACCATCGCAGAAGGGACAGCACTATGAAAATCGCAGTCCGGCCCTAAACCCTAATCCCTGTAAACCCGAAACCCTAAAACCCTAAACCCCTACCAACAGCCCCTAGAGGACCAAAACCCCTAAACCCCAAAACCCTTGAACCCCTAAACCCTAAACCCCCCAAAACCCCCCCAAACCCTGTAAGCCCCAATAAGGTCCACAATGTGAGGACCACCTCGCGGGTCCGCGGCGTGTCGAGTGGCTTCTGAGCATCTGCTCTGAACCTGGGTATAAAGATGGCTTGAAGCGGTTTAGGGCTTAAAGTTTAGAGTTTAGGGTTTATTTAGGGTTTAGGGTTTAGGGCTTCATTGGGGCTTAGGGCTTAGGGCAGAGATGCTACCCCCCCCCTCCCCACCCCCCCCCCCACACCCCTCTCGCCATCATCGACGTGGCTTGCGAGCAACATGTAGGGACCAGAAAGTTTGAAAACTTCCTGGAACCCTAAACC
This sequence comes from Symbiodinium natans, assembly GCA_905221605.1. Taxonomy (NCBI): domain Eukaryota; class Dinophyceae; order Suessiales; family Symbiodiniaceae; genus Symbiodinium; species Symbiodinium natans. Next base: position 933,883 of record CAJNDS010002501.1, on the reverse strand, counting down.
CTAAACCCTGAACCCTAACTTCCTTACTAGGAACTGAAAGGGTGAAAAAAAACCTCCCCAGGGCACCGGACTCCTTTTCTCGCGCCTTGTTGCCATCGGTGGTTGCCAGCTCCTGGTCAAAAGGGTTTAGGGCTTAGGGTTTAGGGTTTGAAGGGCATTGATTGCAGAGCTCGGAGAGACGGCTCCAGGATTTCAGGATTTTGGCTTTGGAGTTTCTGGCCAGGTGGGCTAGGGTTTCGCTTTTGGGACTTTTGGGGGTTCGGGTTTTCGGCTTCGGATTGCGATGAAGATCTGCAAGGTCCACATCCCTAGACCCCGTGCTGATGGCTTGCCAAGTTGGCCCGAACTGTTGACAGCCCGGCAGCCTCTGCAACCCCTAAACCCTTGCAACTGTCGACCCTGCTTCCCCCCTCAGGGAGAGGGTACCCATGTGCAGGGCCTTGCTAGGCATCTTTGCCGGATCGCCAGGTGCGGGTTGTTGTGTGGCCACTAGGCTGGTAAGTTTGAGTGAAAGTTGTCGTGGAGCTCAGCTGGTTGCCCCCAATACCCCATATACGCTTCGAACCGTGCTACTCCGACAAGCGGGCAGAACAGTGTCCCTCATATGCAGCTGTGCAGCGCAGTTAACGCTGCTCAGCCCACTACCTGTGAGCCGAGGGGCACACACAAACGAGACACCAGCGATGCGTGCTAATTCTAGAAGTATAGGAGTAGTGGTAGAAGCAGCAGTCATGGCGGTAGGCATAGTAATCATCGTAATAAATCAAAAAGCACACCTTGAGATTTGTGTGGGGGCTTGAGAAGCCGGGATTTTAAGAAGTACGAAGAGTAGTGGCCACCAGCCCTTGGTCCTTTAGAAGCGTCATTACATCCAGCAACTCAGTAGATTATAGAGCGCAAGTCTGTCAGAAGTTAAGAGGGCGAACCCTGATGAGCGCGTGCTGGAGGCAGCGTTCTACACGCCACCCTCTGGCTTCTCGGGCCCCCATGAGATATAGAGGGCACCTTTTCCGTGAAGATAACAGCCTGCATCGGCAATTTTTCTCCGTGCGAGCCGCAGGATGGGTAGCTCTTATCCATCGAGCCGTCCGCAACGTCGGGATCACACACCGCAGTGCGGTCTCCGCTCTCAGAAGCTGGACGCCGAGAAGTGGAGCCATCCGTCGACAGAAATAAGAGGTCCGAAGATCCATGCTAGGGCTTCCTGAATTTATGAGCTCAAGGCTCAGTCCTCAAAGCTGCTGCAAGTATTCCGGGTCGGCTTCTGCCGTCACCGAAAGCCACAAGTTCGTCTTGGGAAACCACTACAAGGCGGAAAAGGATTCTGCTTCACATGTACATCGTTCACACCCGCACCCGATACAAACAGGGCAGCGCTTGCTAAGCTCCAATACTTCGCAATGAGTTGCTGTCTTCACATTTTCCCAAATCGCGACAAGCGCCTGAACGTCTCAAGATGGCTCCTGCTCAGGGCTCGAGCTGGCTCCTAAAAGCACAAATTATTTGTGCACTCGGGGCGGCAGAGCTATGCTAAGGTCTATAAAACCGCAGATCCTGCGCTTCAGGGACATCTTGTTGGGGCGTTGTGTGGAAATGCCTAGGGTGTTGAACTGCATAAAATCGCGCCCAGATACACCCTGGGCCCCAGTCAGAAAGCAGGCCTGTATCTGGCAAGCGGTGCCCTCTGTCCCGATATACTCGGGTCCCGAAGTGGGGGAGTCGTTGGAACTAGAGGGTTGTCAGGGTTCAGGAGCTACGCATATCGCCCTCGAGATGATGCTTCGATGCGCTCAGCTTGTGTCAGCCGATGGAAGTGTAGTTCAGGGCGTTGTAGAGGACTTTCCTGGCCGACTCAGCCCTTTCAAGCTTCGAGCTGGGGGGGGGTGGAGGGGGGGGGGGGGGCTCGATGGAGAAGTCAAGGGTTTCTTGAGAAACGTGCCTTCCTGAAGCTTGGGAGGTTTTGGGCGTAGGGCTTGTTCAGGGTTGGGTTTGGGGATGATGTAGGGTTGCGGGTTTGGGGGTTGGTTAGGTTTTGAGAGCTTGGGCTGATAAACATCTGCAGATGACTGTGTTGGATTTCGAGCGGCACGAACTGCGCGCTGCAACGATGGCTTTGGGGAGGAAGGTGCCGTGGGTGGAGTGGTAGTGGTACGCCTTGCAGCTCAAGGTTTTCCGGAGTTTAGGGCTGCAGGGTTGTTGGTTTAGGGTCTCTGGGCTACTTAGTATTCGGCAAGTTAGGTGCCCGACAGCGTAGACGTTTTGCATGGCTTGTTGTCCGCGTTTTACCCGAGACCGCTGACGCCTACACCCGAGACCCTGTTAGAAGGCCTTCTAAACCATGGACGTGTGGAAAAGGGGGAGGGGCACCGGCCGCTCCCTCGTCCAGTTACGGTGGGTGCTATGGCAAAGACAGAAGCAAGCGCTTCTCAAGTTATGTACAATAAGGGGGCTGGACCAGTTGGCAGCAGCAAAAGCCGGCAAAGGCTCACGTAAGGAGGGCTCTGATCTCTGCTCAGATGGCGCTCTAAGATTTGTGGGTGTCACTCAGATCGCCAGCTCTGACCCGCGGATTCGCCCGGCAAACCGAGGCCAACAGCTTCCCGTTAGGCAAGACAACTCGTAAGCTCTGGAGCTTGACTCTCAACTCATGCGCAATGTACGCTTGAATATCCAAGGCCAGCTCAGACCCAAGTGCCTTCCATCGTAAGACTTCGTTTCCGGCCAAGCCACAACATTTCAGCGCCACTGCGCCATCCACACCGTCAACATCTAACTGACAAACAAAGCTGTCTGTGCCCCGTACCGTATGGTCACGAACATACCATATCCCCGGCTCAGGGGCAGGAATCCTGCATTGTTTGTAGTGGCTCTTCCCGCAAGCTACAGCAACGCCATCACTTCGGACAAGCACGGTATGAGTCACCCCGGCGGAAACTTGCGTGTAGACGACTCCGTCATCCTTCAATGCGGGGACGTTACACTGCTTGGATTCATTGCGTCCGCAAGCTACTGCTCTCCCATCACTTCGAAGAAGCACGGTGTGATCTCCTGCAGAGACTTGGGTATATGACACTCCCTCATCCAGAGGGGGAATGTCACATTGTCCACCATCATTGCTTCCACAAGCCACGGCGTGGCCATCGCTTCGAAGCAGAACTGTGTGGTTCTTGCCGCCAGCAACCTGGGTGTACGACATTCCCTCTTCCAAAGGAGGAATGTTGCATTCGCCATAATGGTTACGACTGCTAAGTGCAACAGCACGGCCGTCGTTTCGAAGAAGCACAATATGATCGTCACCGGCATCCACTTGGGTGTACCAACACCCCTCATCCAATGGTAAAATCCTGCTATGTCCAGGTGATCCACAGAGCACAGCATTGCCGTCGTTTCGAAGAAGCACTGTCTGAGCATAACCTGCAGAAACCTGGGTGTATGACATTCCCTCATCCAGCGCAGGAATTTTGCATTGTTCAGCGCCATTTCTTCCGCAAGCAACAGCGCAACCATCACTTCGGAGAAGAACGGTGTGGAGCCAGCCAGCGGCAACCTGAGTGTAGGAGAGTCCTTCATCCAAAGGGGGAATCACGCATTGGCCAGCATTCACCATCCCCCAAGCCACGGCGTTGCCGTCACTCCGGAGAAGAACGGTGTGAAGCACGCCGGCAGCCATAGCAACAACAATGGCGGCCTCTAATGTCTCTAGCACTTGGGAAACCCGACCATAAACCCTGCGCCCAAAGCACCTTAAACCCTTACACTAACCCTTAAACACCAATCCCTAAACCCTAAACCCTAAAACATAAGCCCGAAACCCTAGCGAGACGCTTCTCCATGCTCGAGGCTCTTGCCGGTGGAAAGTGGCAGCTTCGATCTACTGAAATCTACTGTTCTGGTATCTACTCACGATGTTGGGCTTGCTGTCGCTATCGCACGGCCTCATCGTTTCCAACGCTGCTTTGCTGTCTTCCTGGCAGTGGAGGGCAATAATTACGCTTCAAGATGGCAGAGTCCAGCGCTAGGCATGGCCGATTCAGACTCCCGATAGTCACGTTGCATATGAGACAGATCTTCTGCAGATGCCTGAGGGCTTCCCATGATTCTTCTATACCCTGTAGCACCCGAGATTTTTGAACCCCGGTGCCCTGCAGCCCTTCATGTTACCAACCCGCCGACTCGCGCCAGTCCTCGTTTTCGGGATACTTCACGTTCAAGTACATGATGGGAACCTCTGAAGGCCGCAAGGTTGAGAGGCTTCGGTTCCTGTGGAATTATAGGGGCCTTAACAAGTAGGGTTTTGGGGGTTACTGTAGGATGCTTATAGAGGGAATGTAAGGGAATACTAGTAGTGATTCTTCCGAGCCCCATACTACACCAACAAGCTATCCGCAACCAAGGATTTCATCAGCACACCAGTGACCCATTCTGCTGGGGAAAGTCCCAGTTCTACAAACCAGTCTACGGGGGGTCGTCACAGAATTGTAATGGAACACGACCATCTTTCCTGTCACAGATACAACAACGCCTTCGCGGCCAACCGGAACCGGAGCGATAGAGAATGACAAGAGTCCACATCAGGGATTCGGAGGTGGATGCCTGCGGCATCCTCCCGAGTTCTCAAGTCACTCTTCAAGGTCCCTGTTTAACGGTTCAACGCGATGCACAAAGTGTGGGACCATCATGCCTGGAAGTCTGTAGACTCTAAAGCCTTGAGCCCTAGAGCAGAAACCAAGACTCGATCCTAAACACGAAACCCTAAACCCTCAACCCAGTCCTATTCAACCGCGTCTGGTTCTGGGTTCTGCGAACAATAGCTTCATTCCCTTCTCAGAACCAGAGGGACAATACCTGAATATGCCTGACCCCAGGCCTACTGCTTCGGGAACTAGGCAGCTTGCGTCCCCCCATCACACATGACCCTTTAGGATCTGATATAGGGTACCGGCCTGGCCTTCGTCCAGTTCTTCTCGTCTGCCCTCGATTTGAACACCGGTGCCTCATCTGCAGTTTACTGGATGCACATTCGCGCCTGCAGTCAGCCCTTAACACAGCTCTGCATTCTGAATGGCCCGCATTTGTTAGGCCGTCCCTGAGGTATGTCGCATCTACGAAACATGCAGACGGAATAAACGCCATCGGCTTCGGGTTCTGCAAGATTTTGCAAGGTGCGACATACCTGCATGATTTGCCTCAGCCTCGCTTACCAGATGGTTGTTCAAGATGCAGGCTGTCGTGGGTAGACCGAGAGACGCCCTCACTTTGCTACACCGGCTGGGCGCCCGGCGCACCCATTCAGGGACATGTCGTGCGCGTAGAACTGCAGCTCATCTTTGTCCTGCAAGGAGGACACGTGGCTTCTCAGACTTACACAGGGGGTTCAAGGCACATCCGAGCCTCCGATGTGCCACATCTACGAACCTTCGTGGCCTCAAAGGCTTATAGAGGCCCAGCAATTAGATGAAGAGATGAACCCTTCATAATTTGGTGGTTGTGGTATTGGCTGGGTATTGAACATGTTTGCGGCCTCTTTCCAGTTGTAGATGCGGATGGTGGCGTCCCCGCCAGCGATGAAGATCCTGTCCTCGTCAATCATGCAAGCGTCGTTGGCGATGCCTCCATGTGGCCACTGGTCCGCTTGGTGTAGCCCAAAAACACGCACCCGCATGATGTCCGGTACCTAAGTTTGGCCTCTTTTGCTTTGGTGTTGCGCTTCGGTCCTTTTGTTGGGCAAAGGCCATTTTGCTATTTACCACTACTTCCCCTGCATTTTACAAAATAGAACCTCTGTTGCTTGTTGAGGGGCTTTTCTCGGAAAACCCCTCAATATTGCTTCGAAATCATCTGAAAACCTCTCTCTCTCTCTCTCTGTGTCTATTTTGATAGGCAATCCTCTATTTCCTATGTGCATATACGAAAGCTGCTATTTCCTCTCTATCATGTAGGGAAACCTCTTGTCTTCTGTGTCGTCATAGGAAACCTCTCGGAAAGGATCGTACGTGCTATACATCCTCTTTCATGGCATGACCTTCTTCAGAAAGCAGTCACCATCGAGCCCTGGTGCGCAAAACCCCCAGCCACAGCGTGCAGTGTCCTCCTAAACACTCCGGTTTAGGGTTTAGGGTTTGGGGTTTGGGGTTTGGGGTTTGGGTTTTAGGGCTACTATGACCTATGACCGCCGCCACTCCGACGTTGACATAAGGGCCCCCTTGCCTCGAGTCTTCGTCTCGGCCAGCATCGTGGTCTCTTCTGTTGTCCAATCCCAGATCTTCACGGTCTGCAAAGAAGTCTGGAGGTAGGGTACAGAGATTATGGGGTTCTTGAGTTCAGAATCTCGAAGGGCTTCTGCCTTCAAGCCACCTTTGTCACCTTCTGGATTCCGAAACCTCCGAACCCGGAAAGTCGGACGGCAATGGGGGCCTTGTCGCCAGAGCACGTGGTCACCATGCCTTTGCCCGCGTAGGAGATGGAGACGATGCCGTTCCTGAAAGGCTCATGGCTTAGGCTGCCCTAAACAATCCTGATCCCTGTTCAACGGACTCAGACTTGGAGGGCTTGACCAGCCCCGATGCAGACATCCCTGTGCGGAGTTCGGAAGACATAAGGCAGGTTCCCTAGTGAGTAAGGATTTCCCTTCTCAAGGAACTCTCATCCCATGGCCCATCCGCTTCAAGGACCTTTTAACCATGACCCCCCCCCCATATGTCTGCTTCGGCATGGATCGCGTCATGTAAGCAGCCCTGGGCCCCTCGCCCTAGCCCCAGGCAGGAAAGCAAAGCAGGGTGACTCAGGAGCAAAGCTCTGAAGATCGATATGCGGCATGCGAAACACGCTGAAATTCATCGCTGTCTTGTCGAAACCTTGCTTCGTTAGTAGGCCTTCCGCAAGCTAAGCTTGCATGGAACCCCGCAGACCCCAAACCGCCCCCCCAAGACGCCACTGGTACACCTTGAGCTACGTCGTCAGTTCAGAAAAATTCTAACCCGTAAAGCCCCAAAACCCACAAGCCCCCCCAAGGTCCCTAAACCCCTACACCAAACTCTAAACCCCAAACCCTAAAGGCTTCAAAGCTGGGACTGCGGCCCGTGTGCTTTCCACCTTCGCAGGACCTGGACAGCATGACCCCCCCCCCCCCAGGAATTGGGGTTTAGAGGGTTTAGGGTTTTGGGTTTAGGCACTGAGGGTTTAGGGCCTAGTAAACAGAAACTTTCCCTGCCGTTTTGGGTTCTGTGTTCCTTTGTCGAACTAACCAAATGCTAACCTTGTTCTGATAATGTGATTTTGGGTTTTGGGTTTTGGGTTTTGGTCTTGGGGATTAGACTTTTAGGAAGCAGGAAGAACGACACCACCTCATAAGAACGTAAACGTCTGGCTTTGTGTCTGGAGAGTGGTGGAGGGCCACTAATCTCCAACCGAGGGTGTAGGGTTTGGGGTTCACGGTGAAGTCCAACCGAGAGGACGCACAATGGGACGGCGCACACCGGGAAGAAAAACCTAGGACTGCGATGTAAGCTTAGGCTAACAGAGCAGTGAGATACCTGAACCGCAGACCCCAATACGCAGTAATCATTACCATGCTACCCTTTTGTGGGGGTTCCCATTAAATACTTATTGCAAACAAGCAAGGCACCCTTCGTCCTTCCTGGGCCGTGCTATGTGCGCTGAAAGTCCCGAAGTGAATCGGCTCACCCTGAGAACATAAGTCTAGGGCTTAGGGCTTAGGGCTTCTAAGCCCTAAATCCAAGAAGCCTAGCGCCCCCTTTAGCACTAAGCGATAGGAACTAAACTGGACGAACGATTCCTGGAGTCCCTTCGGCCTCAAACCAGAGTTCGTGTGGAGGGTTTAGGGAAGCTGGACCCCAGTATAATCTCAGGGAAGCTGGCCACAAGTATAATCGATTCCTTGTGGAAGTGCGTCTTCGGGCTGAGGATTTTAGTGTCCCGGGTGGTTACTATGAAAGAGGGGAGTAGTTCAAAATAGATTCGGTACCTTCGACCACTCTTTTTGTTTTTGGAAAGGGCTTAGATCTCGTGCACGGGTACCCACTTCCCGAAACCCGAATACCCTAGTAACAGCCAGAACTGGGTACGCCCTTGGCTTGGGACATTGGAATTCTTTTCAGAGGGACTCAAGCGGGGGCTTTGAAAAATCTAGGGTTTAGCATAGAGTGAATTGAGGTCACGCTCATCAAAAGATATCCAGCATTGGCGAGAATGAAGTCAGCCTGCAAGTCCCTCGGTGATGTCGCATCCCAGATAACCACTGTCCTGAGTGATGAGACGGCCCATGGTATGGCCAGGGAAACTCTTCGGTTGAGGGGTTTAAGGGTTTTAGGGTCAGTTGTAGCGGAGGGAAATGACAGAATGTAGCTGAAACCTTGGTGAAGCCGTGTGGGGACTCCTTAGTCTCCGTATTCTACACACCCTCATCTCCTTAATCTAGAGGCATGTTGCAACCACCCCCAGAACCCGAAGCAACATATACATCGTCCAGTCCATCCACCCAATGCGTACCCTACAGCCCCCTATGGAGCTGAGGCTGCCACCGATCGTAGGAGCAGGTTGCAAACTGACGACCGTCCTGCATCTTGCTTGCACTGGGCAACGTGGGAAGGATCCAGGTTTGAATTTCGGGACCTCCTACTATGGGAAACCAAACTATAGCAAGGGTACCCTGTTCATGGTTGGCTATTCTATAAGAAAAATGAGGGAACCTAGAACCCCAAAAGCGAAGAAAAGCTGGGCTACCCAGTGGTTACCTATTTGGATGTTCCCCGTTATACTAACAATGCTTAGTAGGGGAGTATACTTGGGGGTACTGTAATTCCCATTCAGGACTGCTAGTATACGGGGAACCCGAAACGTTAAACCCTTTACGCCCTGGGCTCCGCATCGCCTGAGACGACGACCCCCCCCCCCCCCCCCCCCCCCCCCCCCCCCCCCCCCCCCCAAAAAAAAAAGAAATGACAAAAGCATTTCCAAAGGAGTCATGGGACCCTAAATCCTAAACCGTAAAACCTAAACCCTAAACCCCAAACCCCAAACCCTAAACCCTAAACCCTAGCCCTAAACCCTCAACTCTAAACCCTAACTCCAACTCAGTTCGCGTCCTTGCCCAGGTGGCACATGCGGATAACGGTTGCAAACCTCCACGCGAGCAGGATGCTGTGACAAAGGCCCGAAGTCAAGCTTGGAGTTTAAGGTTTAGGGTTTAGGATTTAGGGTTCAGGGTTTAGGGTTTAGGGTTTATCCCCCAAGTCACGAGCCCTGAGCTGGAATCTGAAATGATGGATCCCAGGTAACAGCTTCCAAGCCGAAGCAGGGACTTCACCTGTGTACTCAGCCGCCCTACATTCTCCTCACCCTCCATGCCCACATTTTGGGGATTGTATCTAAAGAACGCTACGTACATGAAGGCCCATTTGCAGCCTCAACTACAACCCACCCAATTCGCCTCTCCGAGAGCTTCCAGCCAATACCCGGCTCCCCAATGTCCTGGCACTGCGCTTTAGGGTTTAGGGTTGGGTTTAGGGGTACAGCTCCCGAGCTCTAGGAAGTGATTCACTTGGGGCTTGCATCAAGGTCGAGACATGGCCAGTGTGCATGTCAGCGCGTCCTCCACGCCTAAGGTGCCGCAGCCCTCTCTTTTCAGAACTCCCCGGAATCCCGGAAGACGTGTACCCCAACACCAAGGAGCTCGGCCCACCCCTGCATGATGTCGTATCCCAACCTGTCTAGGGGGGCTAACCTTTTTGAGGCATCCTAAAATATGTACCATATGTTTAAAGGTAAACCCGAAACCCTAAGCCCTTCACGCGCTATGAAAGTACTTCAGAAGCAAGAGGCCCCAAAACTTCGCACGCCGTGAAGATCGCGAAGGCCTACGTTTTTCAGGGCTGGGATGGCCTCGCCATAGCCCAAGTGCCCGATCTTTAAGCACAGCGCTTGGCCTTTGTCCTGGGCGGGTTCAGGGTTTGGGGGTTTGGGGGTTTAGGGTTCAGGGATACTCACTACAGGGATCTGGTAGGGGGGTTCCAGACATGGGAGCGGATCTCATGCTTTGCAGGGTCGGCTTGACAGAGGAGCTTCAAGTTTCGGGATGAGGCGGGGTTGCCAGGACAGGTGCCTATAGCAACCGTTTGAATAATGAGAGCTTGCGCTAACCTTCCCTTCATCCCAGGAAACTTCTGGCCATTCATTGTCAATGTTGTGGATGGGATGCCGGAGCGGCGGATGCACATCCCAGCTGCGTGAGGCTAAGAGCCAGGAGCGTTTCTGTACGTTGCACCTTTGATGAGGATGTGAACTCGAAACCCCTAAGCTCGTAAACCCCCCCCCCACTGTAACCCTGAACCCTAAACCCCTTAAATAAGGAAAAACGCTAAACCCTAAATCCCAAAACCCCAAACCCTAAACCCTAAACGCTTAGAAAAGGAAGCCCAAGCCCTGCTCAAAAGAGGTCCAGGAGTCGATATCCCAGCAACGCACAGTGGCGTCGTCTGAGCCAGAGACGATCAGGTTGTCCCTGCCACCAAGGTTTTTAGACACCCTCTTCTGCTAGTTTTTTCCTCTTCTGCTAGCGATTTTGGAGTGGTTTGGGGTTGAGGGTTTAGGCTTTAGGGATACTTCGGGCTTGTCGTGTGGAGGCTGCTTAGGGTTTAAAGAAAGGAGTATGGTGTAGCTAGGCATCGAATTATAAGGCCTCAATCCGACCACCGCCCCGGACACCCTGTCAATGTGGTTCTTGAGGATTTCACCGCTTTAGAGGCGCATCTTGGCTTGAAACGCGGGGGGTGGCCTAGCTCATGAGCGCTGAAAGCCTAAACCCTTACACCGTTTTTGCCCCCTAGACCCATCCTCACGATCCCAAAAGCGAGAAAAAGGCCTTCCTCGTTACCAGAAAGCCAGACTGCTTTCACAGGGTTTAGGGGTTTACAGGTTCAGGGGCTTGGGGGTTCAGGGCTTTCAGGGTTTGTGGGTGTAGAGTTTTGAGGGATTTGGGTCTTGAAGTTTGGGTATCGTTTCGTCAGGGCAATATTTGGTTACAGGTGGACGGGTGTGGCTGTGAACAGTTTGCAGACGAGACCCCGATTCTTGTCCCAAAGCCCAGATTCAAGACAACAGACGGCGACGTTGACACTGATCCAGCATCTTACCCAAACCCCGATGCCCCCCCTCCCCCAAGCACCTTCTAAAGTGTAAAGATGGGTCTTTCTGCATGCAGCCCTGCATTCTAACGGAAGACGCCGCAGGCGGAAAGGTGGGAGGTTGAAATCAAGTGCTGCTCTGACAACTTCAACCTAAACCCTATAAACCCTCAATCCCTAAACCCGAAACCCTTACTTCCACTCGCCTGAGGTGGAGAAAGCACCAGATAGCACCACAGCCCTCCAGTTGGAAGAAGTTCCTGTGAATGGGGTTTGGGGTTTACGGTTCAGGGTTTTGGGTGGAGGGTTCGGGTTTGCTGTGGTCTGGCGCAGAAGCTGTAAAGGTTGGGACGCCGAGGAGCTTCGGAAGCTGCGTCACATGCGAAAGGTAGCTATGGCCCGATTGGGGAGGGCCATTTCACACGTTTCTCCCACCCCACGCCATCTCAGGTGGCCAAACCACCCTAACCTGTTCCTGTTTACTTAAGCCAAGCCTTCACTTCAATCGCCTGCTTCCAAAGACCTCCTCCTTTGAGTGGTTGAGTGGCTTCCCTCACAAAGCCCTCTTTGGGGGGTACCCAGGATTCGGAGGGGGAAAAGAAGAGGCCCAAAAACTAGGCACAGGTTTTGATGGCAGAAATGACCCCATGATGTTCCAGATTTTGGGGCTATGACTCTGGACTTCTGTCGGCCCTGTGCTCCCCCAAAGCCCTCAAACCCAAGCACCCTAAACCACCCTAAACCTGGCACATGGCATTTCAGGTCAGGCTGTTCACGCAGAGCCGGTATAGGATTCAGAGCTCTAGCTCCAAGAAGCAACCGTCCTCTCAGGGCCAAAGTCACGATGGTCTGTCATCCTGCCAGAAGGGACGGGGGGGGGGGGGGGTAGGTTTAGGGTTTAGGGGTTAGGAAGGGTGCTGGCCATGTTGCGCATTGCCCTCGTGGCAAATGTAGGACAACCCAGAAACCTAACTCTGTGAGCCTTTTGAAGCTTGCCATGAGCCCCGCCCCCCTCGCCCCTGTTTTTACTCTGGCTGCATGGAGAACCGAAAATTCGACGTACTCGGACTGGGAAAAAGGCCTAGATTCCCCTCTAGCCTAAAACCTCTTTGGGCCTGAGGAACCACCACCATTAGAAAGAACAAAAACCAAGAGAAGCAAAACCGCCGAGGCCTCGGGCCGGAGGTGTATAGGTTGTGAGAACAGGCACCCCCCTTTTTCGGACCACTTTATTTCCTCAAATGGGTACCCCGCCTAGGAAACCGGGGTCCGCAAGCGGCAGGACCAGAGGCAGTTGAAGCCCCTCCCAGCAGGGCCCCCCCTCATTCCCCCCCCCCCCCCCCTACCCCCCCCCCACCCGTCCCCCTTCCCCTTTTCCCCACTACAAAATATTGGTGAGCGGGTTTTCGAGACTCAACTGGTGTGAGCACGGCCGGGGATGCATTACACGAGCCGAAGAGTCTAAGCTTGAACCTAAACCCTAAACCTTAAACCTTAAACCTTAAGCCCCCAAAACCCTAAACCCTGAACCCTGAACCAAACAAACCCTGAACCCCCAAACCCTCAACCCATTCGATGCAGCTGCTCCTGAAGAGCGTGCAGCCGGTCTCCAAGCTAAAGATCCTGGTGTCTCCCAGCAGTTGGAGTGGCTCAGGGGGGCCGTGTGGGTTTAGGGCTTAGAGTTTGGGGTTTTGGGTTGTGTGGGTTTAGGGCTTAGGGTTGAGGGTTTAGGGTTTGGGGTTTAGGGTTTGGGGTTTAGGGGCTTGGAGGGGGTTGAAGGGGGTTTGAGGGGGGTTTAGGGTTATAGAGTGGGGTTCAAGAAGTTTTCCTGTGCAATCTCTCTGGAGGCGACCAAAAGGAGATGCACATCGATATGAAGACTTGAGGTTAGGAAACCCTCAGCCCTAAACCCTCACCTCCAAAAGCAAAATCCTTGTTACAAAGGATGGTGCCAAACCTCGAGATGCACAACTCAACCAGGGACAAGCACTTGCACTTTTGGATTGAAGACGCTCACAAGACCTGCTGGTTTCAAGTCTGTCGATCCAGGAAGACTCCCCAAAAACTCCGCAAAAACGACCCCCCCGCCCGCCCCCCCCCCCCCCCTAAAAACTCGCCCCCGCTTCTTTCTTCTGAAGTCCTCACGGTCTTGTCCAACCCACCGACAGCAGCCCGCTGGCCCGGAAGAGCGCAGACTGCCTACCCGAAGAGAAGGTGTTTAAACGCATCCTTCAGTGCCCTAAGTCTTGGGAAGTTCCCCCCCTTATACTAGCAGCCCTTAACGGGGATTCTAGTAGCCCTTCTATAATCCCCATTAAGGACTGTTCGTACAAGGGGGACAACCCACCCCTAAGCCCGAAAGCCCCAATGGAGGGGTTCATCTGAATGGGCACTTCTTGGCCTAACCAAACAGGTGTATGCGTAGCAAAGCAACCCTATTCTGATAAGGGTCTCGTTATCGTTGGCTACTTTTGTAAAAACAAACTAGAACCCCAAAAACGGGGCACAAGGGTGCCGCTGGGCTACCAAGCCAACAAATGGTCCGACAATGTCAGGACCCGAAATGCAAACCCCGAAACCCAACGCAACACAAACAAGGGACATTGGGAGATAACACAAGTGCAAAAGATCAAAACCCAAGTCCTGTTTGTTCGGCATTCACTCTGATTGGGACGGAGGTGAAGTCTACATCAGCGGAGTTGAGAAAGATCCACAGTACGTTTTCCCACTCAGAACGGAAGACTCTGATTTTTCCGCCACTGATAACCCTGAGCCATTTCGGAACACCAAGCGAATGGAAGAAGGCCTGCAGCCCTAATCCCTTCTTCACTCTTCTGGTCGCGGGGCAAGCCTTCAAGGGGAACATGTTAATCCAATACCTGAGGCGCTGTTGGCCAGCGGAACGAGAAACCACGCCAGGCACTATTGCAAGGTCTTGGCCCCTATCGGGGGTAACTTGAATGATCCTTCAAGAAAGGAAGAGTACCTTAATGATTGGCCTATTACCCCTCCTGTAAGGTACAAGCTAGAGTCCGTGGAACTAAAAGGCACTTGGGCCACAAAGTTAATACATGGGAGCCCCTTGTCAGGCCTGTAGGTATCTTCCAATACACATGAAGCCTGAAGGGGTCCACAAGCTGGGGCACGTGAAGAGGAGCTCGCCTGGCTGCCCTGGCTCCTTCAGCAGACAGCTCCGCAGCTGGGGATAGGCTGGGATGCCCCCAAAAGTGATAAGCAATGTACGCGGAGCCACTCACTCTGGGTTTAGGGTTTAGGGTCTAGGGTCTAGGGTTTAGGGGTTAATTTAGGGTTTGAGTCACTAACAGCTCACCCCGCAAAAGCTCTTCGCTTGTCCACGTTGAGACATGTTGTTGTGGCCGAACTGTGGCGCTCCCCCATCTTCCAGAGGCGGCAGGTGTAGTCGTCGCTGCAGGACAAGATCTTGTCCTTGCATCCAGGGTGCAGCCCAACTGCTATGGATAACTTATAAGGTTGGCCCTTTAAACACTCTGAAAAATATTCCGGAATAGGGTCCTCTTAAGCCCGGTGAGGGAAATTATCCTTAAAGCCTGCCCAGTCTCAGTCTAGGGTTAAGGGGATTACAACCCCAAGCTCTTCCACTTGACGTGGGGAACTTTTAGATACGTGCAAATCAGGGGCGCACGTTCGAAGCTATCTTAGTCACCGTTCCGTGGGTTCATAGGCTTTGGGGGGTGTATAGGAGAGTTCTCATGAAAGCAGGCATGCATGACCCCGTGCCTCGCGATAGGGCACCGCTTGGTTCACGAAGTTCAGGTGCCCCTCGAACTCCTGCACTGAGTGCGTCAAACATGGGAGGGTGGGAGCTCACCGCACGTGGGAGAGAGTTGCCAAGCTCTCGTTTCGGAGTGAGCTATCGTATACCAACATACAATGGATATGGATGGGACGGGGGACCCTGGTGCAGAGTTGCTTTGGGCGTTGCAAGCCTCGTGGGCTTTCGAAATCGTGCACCCCATTTGTGAAGTCACGGAGGCAACCCCCAGAGTGTGCATGGAACACTCAATCTCAGCCATGGTCAACAGTTCACCAATGAAATTATATCCTCTCCATACGTGTACTAGACTTCTTGCAAAGATCGAGGGCATTACGCGAAACTGGACATGTCGGGCGGCGGAAGACCTGCTTCACCCTTGCAGCATGCAACCAACCACCCACAGGCTTCGAAAGCGGCACCGGCCCGCCCACTCCCAAAATTGCATTGATGCAGAGCAGCATAACCCTAAACCCTAAACCCGAGACCCGAAACCCTAAACCCGAAACCCGCATTTGTAAAAGGTATGATCACAATCTTTTTCTGATTGTTTTGGCTCCTGAAAAGATTAAAGCTTCTGGCCTCGATCGAGATTCGGGAACACTGGGTGTAGGTTTAGGGTTTAGGGTTTAGGGTTTGGGGTTTAGGGTTTAGGGTTTAGGGTTTAGGGTTTAGGATTTAGGGTTTAGGGGTTAGGGTTTAGGATTTAGGGTTTAGGGTTTAGGGTTTGGGGTTTGGGGTTTGGGGTTTGGGGTTTGGGGTTTGGGGTGTAGGGTTTAAGGGGCTTGGAATGATCCAATCTTTGGGGTCTCGGCAGGGCTGCTGAATCCCCCTCGCTCTGTGCAGAGATGCCCGAAAGCCCGCAACCCCCTAAACCCTAAACCCTAAACCCTAAACCCTAAACCCTAAACCCTAAACCCTAAACCCTAAACCCTAAACCCTAAACCCTAAACCCTAAACCCTATGAACCCTAAACCCTAAGAACCCTAAGAACCCTAAGAACCCTAAGAACCCTAAGAACCCTAAACCCAGAACCCTAAACCCTAAACCCTAAACCCTAAACCTTCAGCCTCAAGAAACTCCCGGCCTGAAGCATCTTGAAAGTCTTTGCCTTGTCTTGGGGGCTTGGAGAGAGGCTCTGGTCTAACTTCCGGATCCCTGTCGAGTCAGTCTCCATTATCGTATGGGTTTAGGGTTTAGGGTTTAGGGTTTAGGGTTTAGGGTTTAGGGTATGAAAGGGCCTCATGATGTAGATCCCCCACACCGGTACTTCGGACTTCGAACCCTTCCTTTCGCAGTTAGGGTTTCAGGTTTGTAGGGTTCCCTAGGCACTCTCAACCCTAAACCCTACACGCTAAGCCCCTAAACTCCTAAGCCCTAAACCCTCAACCAGTGCCCAGGCACATCCCATGTACGGATGAGGTAGTCGATGCTGCATGTGATCACGACCTGAGCCGCGCGCCGGGAACATTTAAGAGTCCTTCTTGGGGCCATCTTCCATTGCGTCTACTGCTCCAACCCTTTTAGGGTTCATAGGGTTCATCGGGTTTAGGGGCTATAGGGTTCAAAGAGTTTATAGGGCTTATAGGGCTCAAGGGCCTAGCTCTACGCCCCTCTTCAACTGTTGCCGTGCCAGGCTTCGCTGGACGAAGTCTGCTTAGCAACGTCCAAAAGCTCTCTTTCAGGGATCCCTAAACCCTAAACCCTAAACCCTAAAACCTAAAACCTAAACCCTAAACCTCTGGAACCCGCAAAGGCAACGATGAAAATGGTGCGCGGTCCTGGGACAGTCGGTTGAGGGTTTATACCGTTTAGGTTCTAGGGTTCTGGGGTTCAGGAAGCGAGCTTCTCTGCCCAAAAACAACTGGTGCACATGAGCTTTGAATGCAATAGCTTCGGCAAACTCTGATTTTAACAGTGTTGGTGAAGGGTTTAGGGTTTCGGGTTACGATTTAGGGCCCGAAAGTTGAGGCTACAACTGGATGTAGGGAGGTGGCTGGCTAATCCGCGAACCCCACGATTACGAACCTTCGGGGGTACCAGGCCTAAACCCTATAAACTCTATGCCCCAAAATGCCCCAAGATGAAGAACCCCCCCCCCCCCCACCACCCACACCTCGCTGGACTGTTGTCGGCTCGGTGGTACTGGCTGCTGGCATGCAAGGGCCTTAAACCCTCGCCAAATGTCAGACTTTCTTGAAAAGGCAGGGTTGAGGGTTTAGGGTTACAGGGTTCAGGGTTCAGGGTTTAGGGCTTAGGGTTTCGGATTTCGGGTTCAGGGCTTAGAGTTGAAATCAACAGGCAGCGCCTTAAGGCTCAATGAGAGCCCGAGCCGTTTTGGGCTCTGGCGATTTTTGTGGCAGCTCGCTTGGCCGCCATCGATATCAAAATGCCAACCCTTGTTCTCGAACCCTAAACCCTAAACCCTAAACCCTAAACCCTAAACCCTAAACCCTAAACCCTAAACCCTAAACCCTAAATGCCCGATGAAGCCAGCTCTTGAAGCGTCTTATCCCACCGCAAGGACCAAGGAAATGGCTCCTTCCTTGCTTTCCTTTGCCCTTGGGTTGGGTGCTGGGAGCCAAGCCAGAAGCCGATAAACAGAAACGGCCCTAAGCCCGAAACTCTAAAACCCTAATATAGGGGCCTTAAGATTTCATTAGGGAACACGACTAGTAATGATTCCGACCCCTGTAAAAAAACCCTAAACCCTAACGCCTGAAGCTCGATCCCTCAGGCAGCTTCATGGACCGGATGCCTTCCTCAGATGTGAGATGCCGTTTGGAACATGGGGTAGGAGGTTCATCTTACAGGGGGCGGGGGGGGGGGGGGGGTTGGGGTTCAGGGTTCCCGCCATAGACATTCCAGCGATGAGTCAGAACCCACAGCTTCC
This sequence comes from Symbiodinium natans, assembly GCA_905221605.1. Lineage (NCBI taxonomy): Eukaryota > Dinophyceae > Suessiales > Symbiodiniaceae > Symbiodinium > Symbiodinium natans. The sequence continues at coordinate 916,056 of CAJNDS010002501.1, read as the reverse complement.
AGAACTGTGTAGACTGGCCTGTCTGAACTTGAGGACTTTGCGAATCAACCTGAACCCTAAACCCTAAACCCCAAAAGCCAGGCCCTTGGGGTCGCAATCTTAAGAGTCATTTCTGCTCGACTCCCGCCTTCATCTTTTGGCTGAAGCTGAAAGATTCACGAGAGGATGCTTCTCCACGGTTTAGGGTTTGGGGTTTAGGGTTTAGGGTTTAGGGTTTAGGGTTTAGAGTTCTTGAACTCAGCCGCTTTGATTGATTCCTGTCTACAACGAATAGACAAGATCATTCTTGAAGCTGCAGGTTCTTTGTGTGACCCCAGTAGGCAATCCGCTACTTCGCTGATCGAACGACGCAAGTCCGACCGGATCCCATACGCTAAGCCCTAAAGCGGAAACCCTAAACCCTAAACCCTAAACCCTAAACCCTAAAAACCCTGAGCATCAGCAGACCCGGCCTGCTGGCCATTTGGTTTGAGGGCGCCCGTTAAACCTGAGCCAGGATTTCCGAACAACTTCGGTCGCCAAACGGGAGGCGATACATGTTGCAAGAACAAGAGCATTAAGCATACATAGATAGATAGATATGTATATACACCTAAAAGCTTCGGTTCGCCAAAAAAAGTGAGGCTATATATGTAGCAACAAACATTAAAATGGCATGAATGAAATACGTGCTTATATATATATATGTATACACACACACACCTATCTACATATATATATATATACACATATACATATATACATATATACATATATAGAGTGTTTTATGAACTTGACTCGACTAGGCTGTCCTAACGTCCAGCACCCGCGTCAGAAACGGGTGATGTAACTGTAGGGTTCTGGGTTCAGGCTTCAGATTTGGGGCTGCGCTTTCGCTAAGCCACAATTTGCGGGGACTTTCTTAGGCCCCCAGTAAGTAACGTAAAGCAACCAACACGGAATTCGAACACCCCAAACCCTAAACCTAAACTCTAAACCTAAACTCTAAACCCAAAATCCTGGTTGAGTGTAACACGAGTGAACAAGCGAACCCAACACCCTACATGAATGGCATCCAAGGCACCCAGATGGCAAGGAAGGCCCTGAAAGCAGGCATCAAGGACCCTTCTGTGCAGATTTCCGGGCTCAAGGTTTCGGGTTTGGAGTGTTTACGTGAGATTGGTTGCACGTCCTAACTGGCCTATGTATCCGTGATACGAAGTAGCCACCTGTGCATCTTTGGGGTTAGGGCTTTACGTTTAGGCTTTGGGGTTTATGTATGATGGTTTAGGGTTTAGGGCTTCGGGTGATCTGTGGCCCCGACGTAAAAGGGATAAGGAGAGTGGCTCGGAGTGCTGCACCCAGTCACGAGTTGCCAGAGCCCGAGCATTCGGGAAGCTATGCGGTAGCTCAGAAAAACAGGGTGTGTTGGGGAGCTTCTATACTTTGACGGGATTCCACTTTATACCTTGAAGCCTAAGCCCCGAATTCTTTAGGCTCTGTTCCATACACGTCTGCTGCCCACGCGGCATGACCGAAAAGCCAAGCACTGCCGCCAATGTCGCTGACCTATGTCTTCATAAGGATTGTATGTCAAGGTTTAGGGTTGAAAGGGTCCAGGATTGGAGGGCTAAACCCTAAACCCTAAACCAAGAAACGCTATAAACCTAATTCAACTTAAAGGGTTTAGAGAGTTCAGGGCTCAATGTGGGTCGTGGAACTTAGCAAGCAAGCCACACCAAACCCATTGAAGCCCTCGAATGCGATTTAAGGTTTAAGGTTTCGGGGTTCCAGCCATGAGCCGCGGTCTTTTTTACGGTTTAGGGTTTAGGTTTAGGGTTTAGGGTTTAGGGTTTAGGGTTTAGGGTTTAGGTTTAGGGTTTAGGGTTTAGGGTTTAGGGTTTAGGGTTTAGGGTTTAGGGTTTAGGGTTTAGGGTTTAGGGTTTAGGGTTTAGGGTTTAGGGATTCCAGCCTTGTCAGCTGTCGGAGGCCGCGCACTACGAACAGGCACCAGCAAACCCGAGCGACCCAAATGATGAATTCATCGAGCGCCCCCCGTGAACTTATCTCCAAAGTGGCGTGCTCGACTGCTCCCCCTCGAAGGCGGGCAACAAGAGCTCCGGAATCGCAATGTACAGAAACCTTGCTTGGCATGAAGGCGTTGTGCGAGTCGCAACCTACCCTGAACCCAAACCCTCAAATCTCTGAAACCCATGGTTCCCAAGCCACAAAACCCTCAACACTCGCTTTGGGGGGGCAGGGAACGAGGAGTTGGGGAGAGGCCGGAACAACCGGAGTGCTTGCACCGAGAAGCTTGACGAGCCTTGTCAACCCTAAACCCACCGGTTCAGGGGTTTAGGGGTTCAGGGGTTTGGGAGTTTAGGGTTGAGGGGTTGAGGGGTTTAGGGGTTGAGGGGTTGAGGGGTTTAGGGTTGGCGCTTGGAATTGTGCTCCCCTGGATAAAGGAACAGGCTAAACTTGTGGTACTCCTGTATGGAGCCCAGAGTGGCGGCAACGGTTCTCTGGTTTTAACATTCATCACTTGGGTTGGGGGCTCACGTCTTGTAACCCTAAAACCCCAAACCCTAAAACCCTAAACCATAAACCCTTAAACCCTAAACCCTAAAGCCTAAAACCCCAAAACCCCAAAACCCCAAAAAGTCCACTATACCCAAATTCCCCCACAGGAAAGCAGGGGCAGTCGAGAGGCGTGCCCGTGGCCGCCGACAGCAGCAAGCCAATGCCTGCCACAGATGTTGGGTTTAGGGTTTAGGGTTTAGGGTTTAGGGTTTAGGGTTTAGGGTTTAGGGTTTAGGGTTTAGGGTTTAGGGTTTAGGGCTTAGGGTTTAGGGTTTAGGGTTTAGAGCTTAGGGTTCAGGGCCTAGGGTTGAGGGTTTCGGGTTCAGGGGCTTGGGGTTTACGGGTAGAAATGCCATGCTATCCTAGCAGTCGACGATCAGGGGTGGAGGAACGAAACCTCCCGGTGCCTGAACAGTGTCGCTCCACCAGGCAGAGGGTGTGGGCTCCATCACTTCAAGCTGATGCTTTCCTACACATGACACGAAACCCTAAACCCTTGACCGATGCTTGAGGCACTTTCGGAGCTTGATGGCCAGGACACGTACACAACCCTGCCTGCGCCTTTGACTTCGTCCACCATGTAGGCACCGATCATGATTCCTGCCAGGAGACCAGACACTTTCATCCCTAAACCCTAAACCCTAAACCCTAAACCCTAAACCCTAAACCCTAAACCCTAAACCCTAAACCCGCCTGAGTCGCTGAACCCGAAGCCAACCCTAGGGGGGTGCCCTTCATTATGGCTAGGAGGCTACACGAGGCAGCCCGACCCCCCCCCCCAAAAAAAAAAATAAAAAATAATAATAAAACAAAGCAGGGGGTTCATATACAAGCTCATCAAGGGGTTCAGGTTTAGGGTTTAGGGTTTAGGGTTTAGGGTTTAGGGTTTAGGGTTTAGGGTTTAGGGTTTAGGGTTTAGGGTTTAGGGTTTAGGGCTTAGGGTTTAGGGTTTAGGGTTGAGGGTTTAGGGTTTAGGGTACAAGCATCTGAGCGAAATCCGGCCTATCGGGCTGCAAACGCCGAAGAGCAGTATGCCCCGATAGAGAATCCACCTGCAGCGTGCACGGAGCTCAGGGTCCCAAGAGTGGCGGACTAAGGGTGTAAGGTTGTTTAGGGTTTAGGGTTTAGGGTTTAGGGTTTAGGGTTTAGGGTTTAGGGTTTAGGGTTCAGGCAAGAAAAAGGGAGTTTGGGGGGGCGGGGGGGGAGGGAATCCTCTCACAAACCACTCGGTGGGAGGTGTTGGCTCTGAAGTCCAGGCCCTTCAACAGCAGACCCAAAGCACGCAAAATCCGTTGGGGCATCGAATCAAGGCGACCTGTAACGAGACAACAAGGCCCTAAACCCTAAACCCTAAACCCTAAACCCTAAACCCTAAACCCTAAACCCTAAACCCTAAACATGAAACCCGCCCCCGAAATGACACTTCTCCGCCGCCTCTGGCCCGGAGGCGCATCCTCTAAAAGCTTTGAGCCGAGGGCGAAGGCCGCAAGGCCTCCCGAGAGAGAGAGAGAGAGCGAGACACAGGAAGAGGTTAGAGAGGTTCGGGCTTAGAGTTTAGGGGTCAGGGCTTAGGGCATATAGGGTTCAGGGAGAGAGAGAGAGAGAGAGAGAGAACAAAAATAACCAACAAAAATCTAATGAAGAGAAGAAGCGCGAGAGAGAGAGAGGGAGAGAGTGGAGAGAAAGGATTCGAGGAGGTTAGTCTTCGGGGTCTTGGGCTTGGGGTTTGTAGGGCTTCGTGTGCTGGCACTGGGGTGCTGAAAACTACACCCCAACCTTCCCACCACCCCCCCGCCGCACCAAACAAACCAAAAAAACACAAATAGATGTGAATATGAATATAATATATCAATGTACATATGAATACACAATGTACAGATATACATACTTTGTTATAATAAGAGGGCAAACACGAAAAACGACAAAATGGGGGGGGGGGAGTTGAATAGGATGGGGAACCTAAACCCTAAACCCTAAACCCTAAAGCCTAAACCCTAAACCCTGCAGATTCAAGCCCCAACACATGTTTGCTAGTTTTGAAGTCCAGCACGAAGCTAGGCCATGACCTCCCCTCCGCCCTTCAGAAGCCTCCGAGTTTAGGGTTTAGGGTTTAGGGTTTAGGGTTTAGGGTTTAGGGTTTAGGGTTTAGGGTTTAGGGTTTAAAATTTAGGGTTTAGGGTTTAGGGCTTAGGCATTCGCCCTCTCCTTTGTGAGCACCCACGGCCAAGAAGATGCTCACGAAGGTGGCGGTGTGAACCTCGAGGGAGCTTGGTCTCAGACATGCCTGCTGGGAAGCTGAGATTCAGGATTCATGCGATGTGGGGAAAGTGGGGGTTTCCGAAGTTAGGGGATACCATATTGGGGTCCTTCTTAGAAGGGAATGCTGCTATTTGGGGGTATCTTGTAGGTGTCCCCTATTTTCGGAAACCCCCAAGTGTGTATGCAGATTCGCAAATCCCACGCTCCTGCTCAACTGTTGCAGCAAGTGCTGGGTGTTTAGGGAAGGGCGGTTTACATGGTACCCCTGAGCACCAAACCGCCAACCTACTCAGAACCTAGGCGCAGTGTTGCAACAAGCCCGACAACCCCACCCATGTCTCACCTGGGCTCCGATACTCATCCCCTGCGGACAGAAAGGACTAAGCGGATTGGGGTTTAGGGTTTAGGGTTTAGGCTTTAGGGATGAAGCGTTCAAGGTTGGAAAATGTGCGGGCTTTGGTGTGAGAAGGGGGTTTGAGGCTTAGGGATTTCGTCCGTATATGAGGTGGGGGCTATGCAGAAATGCTAAGCCGTTTTGTCTATTGCAAAGGATTTCCTGTTGAAGGTAGGGCGCGCCAAAAGGGCACATAATTTAGAATCACCACCATATTAAGCTGCGGTCTTGCACACATCGCGGGTTTTGAGATTGAGAACTCAGTGCAGAACAATCAGGATTCCGAGTTTAGGGCAAGAGCGAATGGCAAGACAGTCTACTGAGGAACAAACGCCGGCAGTGTTTTGCTCAGGTGTATTTAGTTGATCAGGTCATCCGGCGTGCACAACAAAAAGCCATGTCTTCGGTGTCCTCTGCACATCTTTAGGCATGCTCAACGTCAGCTACAAGAACCGCAGCGAAACCAAAAGAATCCAATAGGTCTGGCTTGTGCGGTTTCGCTGCCCTCACATATTTATGTACATGTCGTGTTTCAGGGACCCTATATGCCCTAAAGCCCTTAATCCGAAACTTTCCCGAAAACCCTGGAAATTGAATCAGGGAACTGATCATGAAATCGGATTCCGGAGCCTCCAAGAGCGAATGGATGGTCAGCATGACTAAGAGGAAGAACCCGGTCACGGAGCTGCTACTGGAGTGCCGGGGCGGCTGAGGCTCTCTACACAAAACGATTTGGGGCCTCGTAGTAAATCCTTTGACTGCTTCTGAGGGAGGCTTCTCACCACTGCGAAAGGAACATGCAAGCTGGTTGCAGCACCCAAAGCATGAAGCATCAGCAGCAAGCAAGCCTGCAGCAACCTGCCTGGACCTTCAAGGTACCCCGAGTTGAGGGTTCAGGGTTTAGGGTGCATAGGCCAGTCTTGTGGGCAGCTTGAGGCGTGCCATTCTGTGATGCCGGGTCCTGTCTTGAAGCTTCACGGCCTGAGCTTGGAGGTGAACAGCAAGGAATTGTATCCATACAGCTCATTGAGAATTACAAGTGCCATATACATTTACAAACCATTATCACTATATACTTTTGTCCATGTGCATATATATATATATATGTACATATATGTACATATATATATATATATATATGTCCCACATATATATATATATATACACATGGGGCACACCTTCTACTATGATATCAAATAAAGTGGATAATGAAATGTGAGACATAAAATGTAATGATGTTTGTTCATGTGTACATACATATACATATATACATACAAAGTAAATTATCTGTTGTATACTAGAATATAACTTTACATACATACATACATACATACATACAGACATACATACAGACATACGGGGTATTGGATTTCGGCTTTAGGCTTCGGCTCCAGATCGTGGATCTGAAGCCCTTGACACGTCCAACCTCGTTTTCGGCTTCAGGGTTCAGTTGAGGTTCCTGGGTGTACGGTTTAGGGCTGAGGGTTGGGATGTTCCCCTTATGCTCGCAGTCCTTCATAGGGACTCTATAGGTACCCTGCCAAGGAGTGTTAGTGTAAGGGGGAACATCCCAACCCTGAGGGTGTGAATTGGCTGGAGTCCTGCAGCTGCTTGCAGCGTGGGCCTCCGTGACTTGGGGGTATGGCCCAGGTGTGGGCATCGTAGCATCTGCGAGGTACATGGGGGTGTCCGAAAATTGGGGTACGCTTTTTTGGGGGGTCCCTCAAGGGGATTCTATACGATTTGGGGTAGAAAAGGGGTACCCGCTATTTTGGGCTGCCTGCGCAAGTGAAGCTTCGAACACCAGAACCTCGAATCCTTCACATCCTCGGCGGGTATGAACAGGTCTTGTGAGGACTTACTAATACGGCTTCAACTTAAGGCTGGGTACACTTAGGGCTCGTGAGGCGTTTGAGGCCCCGGCCACGTTCTCAAAGGAGGTTCGCTCGTAGAGCCGCGACAGCGGGTTCACAGACGACTCGGCGAGGGGCCTTGTCCCTGGCAGCTTGAAGGCTAATCCGGGCCCCCAAAGGGTTTAGGGTTTAGGGTTTCGGGGGGGCCCTCTAAACCATCAACTTCCCAAGAAGTCCAGCTCCAAAAGCCGGGCCTGGGTTCAACTCTCAGTCTCACTGGCGCAAAGAGGGCCCGCGAATCGGAGAACGCACAATCCGACCTTCCTGAGGCACCTCTCGAGTTCTCACTGCTTCGTAGGATTTCCCTTCGACAGGAACCTGAATGAACCTGAGACCGCAGGCTCTCACCACTTGCCCAGCCGGGGCTTGAGCTCCCTCCCTAAACCCTAAACCCTAAACCCTATAAACCCTAAACCCTAAACCCTAAACCCTAAACCCTCCTTTCTTCTGCTTCATGAGGGGATACCAGGGGGGCCAGCCGAAAACGGCCAGAACAGTCGCTTTCTTTGGGCATGGTGAGCCATGTGAGGCACCCGGTTCTGCTGGAAAAAGTACCTTCAGACACCGCCACCGGCCCTGTGCATTCTGGGTATAGAGGTCGGAATAATTTGCCAATAATATCCCTTCAAACCCCTTTGAATTATACTACAATAATCCCCAAACCTCTATTCTAATTATCAAGGCCCATATACTATGTTTTACAGTTTGAGAGAAGCGCTCCTTAAAACCTGATGAACATGGGTGGGCGCAGCAGCTGAATCTTGGAGCTCATTGAGATCTCAAGCCGAGACTGGTCAGACTGGGGGTTTAGGCCTTTTGTCTGCAAACTTTGGGTTTAGGGTTTAGGGTTTAGGGTTTAGGGTTTAGGGTTAAGGGTTTCGGGTTTAGGGTCTAGGGTTCAGGGTTCAGGGTTCAGGGTTCAGGGCTTAGGGTTTTCTAAACTGAGATACGAGAATTGTCACTGCTCCAGCACGGGACTTCCGGGAACGTTCAGCTCAGCCCCTTTGTCAGTCAACTGCGCATACGCACCGATCTCGCGCTCGCATCTATACGCGCTGAACTTTATCCTCGCATCTGACTGTTGCAGCTGGATACTCTTTTTTACACATGTCTAAAACATAGTATCCAGTTGCAGCATACATTCATCACATCATGCTTGCCAGCATCCGCAGCCATCAGAGGTATGGACATCTTGTCGACATAGCCCTTCTTTTTGGATGCCACCATTGCTTCCTTGTAGATGTGCACATTGAGCCCGTCGTGTGGATAGATGTACGCTCTTGTGTGCCAACCATACTTCTCCGCTGGCCCAACACATCCCGACAACGCGTAGGCTTAAGAGGAATTTGGGATGCAGTGGATTTGGGCTTCGCCGGGCTCAAGGGCGACCAAACACACAACCGTCGGAGACCTAACGCTTGACAACGCATGTTCTCAAGCAAGAGTCGCTCGCTCCTTGAAAAGAAGGAGCCGTGTAGGGCATCTCCCCCACATCTGAACCGACCAAACCCCACAACTGCTCATGTCACAACACAAGCAGATGGGCACCCGACCCCGCCTGAGTGGTTCAGGTTCATGGACTTATCCCGCCCCTCCAGCGCAGGCAGCGTAGGGTCGGGGCATGAGTGGGCAGTACGAAGTACGAAGCGGCTTTAGGTTCGCAGGGATGGGGGCCTACAAGTATAGGCAAAATGCAGGGCTGAAGATGTTCAGGAAATTTAGGGGTTTTCGAATACATGGGCAGCTCTCATGGTCGCTTCCTGGGGCGCCCCTGCCATGCTCACACCGAACTCAGAAATTGAGCTGACCCACAAATTGGTAAGAAAGAGTGAAGTTGGATTCGCAGGTCCATCTCAGAGCCCGGCACGTAGGTTCCCTAAAACCCAAATCCGGCCTACCGGATTTAACGAAGTTGAACCTTCTAGCCTCCCCTCCGCCTGAAATCTAGGGCTTCAGGCCTTTCTGAAGCTCAATCCTAAACCCTAAACCCTAAACCCTAAAACCCCAAAAAACTTACAGCAGGTGTGGCTCTCCTGCCTTGAGCTGCACGAACTTCTGGTCATCCTCCGCCATGCACTGGCACTGACACTCGTACTCCTCGACCTGCGCAGAAGAAAAACGTGCAGAGCCATTGATCAAGGGACTAAAGGAGGGACCCTTATAAGGGACCTTACAGTGGGGGCTATTTAGGGGTTCCATGAGGTATACATAGGGGCGTTTTTTGGAAGGGCTTCTAGGGGTCCCTGCGTTTACCCCTTAGAATTGAGAAAAAGGGAAGCCCAGATCGCCCCGGCCTGTCTGCGAGCCATTCGTTTCAGCGCAACCTTGGGCAGCGTGGTGGCAGAATCACTTGGTCACCATACTCCCGCAGCTTTCCAGACCATTGTTGGGGGGGGCCCTGGTACAGGGTTTAGGGTTTAGGGTTTAGGGCTTAGGGTTTAGGGTTTAGGGTTTGGGGTTCGAGTCTACAAGCAAAAGGCCACCCCCCAAAAGAAGGCCCATCATCTAGGCCAACTTCCCGACATGAAGCCATAGTCTGCAGCACACGCATAAAGCCTCAGATCCTGAACCATGCATCCCAGCCGTTCCCGTGACGAATGCACACACGAGATGATGCTAACATCTGGTCACAAAACTCTAACCTCGCTGTTCAGTCAGGGAGGCTTCCATAAGGGCGATGCCCAAGAAGAAAAGGCCTCAGGAACACGCAATCAGCTCACGTGCAGGCCTTGATACATGTTAAGACGAGATGCTTTGCACCAAGCCAGACTGCAAATCGATGGCTTTTCATGGGCATGCCCTGGACCCTGCTAATCCAAGCGCACCAGAGGCGAGGGCTTAAGGCCCCAAGCCCTACAACCTAAACTCAGATCGCCTTAGCGCCTGAACTCTTCAGGCAAGGCATCAGGACCCATCCCAAGCCGAGTTCAGGATACCCCCTACAGAGAGCTCCGATACCAAGAAAAGCCTTGAAAGCTTTCCCCCATCGGGTGGGCGCCTGCAAAAGTTGGTGCCACGGGAAAGGTGCCATCCTGAAGATTACGGGGCTTGTCGCCTTTTGCGGCTGTTCAGGGCCTAGAGGGTGTCTAGGGTGTAGGGCTCTTGGGGCATTGAGAGTTCCTGCCCTAAAACCTAAACCCTAAACCCTTTATAGGGTCCACATGGGTTTTTGTTGGGGCTTGTAGGGGGCAAAGGTTAGGATCCCTTCGGGTTGTTGCCATCGGGTGTGCAAGTCTAGGTTGGGGTCCCTCAAGCCCCCTGAAAAGCGTTGCTAGGGTTTGGGGTTTAGGGTTCAGGGTTCAGGGCTTAGGGTTTAGGATTCAGGTTTTAGGGTTTAGGTCTAAGCAAGAGACTTCTTCAACCCAAGAAGGAAACAAGGGAGACAACTCTACGCAACATCAGGGCCTACCTAGCAGGGCCTGGCGCTTTAGGTCTTGGGATTTCGGGGACGGGATTGAAGTGCTGAAAGGGTTTAGGGTTTGGGGTTCAGGGATTGAAGCCGGGTGGTGAAAGGTTTAGGCTTTAGGATTACTTTAGGATTAGGTTTCGGTGGCTGAGATACTGGGTGTCCACTCATGAGGGGAGTTCGACACAGCGTGGGAGCCTGGCTAAAGTTGCTAGTGGGGCTTGGAAGGTCGGGGGTCTTCGAACTAATGGTTCAGGATTTCAAGGTTTGGGTAGACTTCGTACGTTGAAGAATGCGCCTGCGCAGGTGAGGGCAACTAGCTCTAAGTATGCCCATCTTGTGTAGCGACCCCTTCCAGAAATGGCAATCGGGCACATACGACCAAAAGTTGTTGAGAAAGTTGAATGCTGACGCACGTCCCGAGAAGAGAAAAAGGCAGACATTGCGACAAACAATTCCAAGTTTGACCCTTCATTGCAAGTGTAGACCGCCTTGAACCCTAATGAAGCCTTTAAACCCTCCAAAAACCCTGAAAGCCCCCAAGACCCAGAAGCACAACAGATATGCTAAACCCAAAAACAAGCCCCAAGTACCGCAAACCCGAAACGCCCTAAGCAAACCCCCAAAACCCGAAAACCCTGAACAAAACCCTCAACAAACCCTCAAAAAACCTAACCCAAAAACCGACAAAACCCTAAAACCCCAAAGCCGAGGCATCCTGAAACCTCACACTTGGGATGTTCCCTCTTCTACTAGCAATCCGAAAAAGGATTGAAATAGAAGGGAAGGGGGGGGGGGGGGACGAAAACCCCTATTAAGGACTGTTAGTATAAAGGGGGAACATCCCGACCTTACACTAAAGACCCGGCAAGGCCGGCGAGAGTCGGATCCCGGGTTGAATGTGCGAACGATGTCCGCGCCCACAACGTTGAGGTTCTGACAAGGCTTAGGGTTTGGGGTTTAGGTTTTAAGTTTTAGGGTCTAGGGTTTAGGGTTTAGGTTTTAGAAGGGAAGACCAAGCCACAACAGAGCGGCGAGCCCATCAGTTGGCCACGGTGCTTGAGCAGTTCTGTCTAACACTGCCTGGTAGGAAATCCCAATGAGGACCAACTGAGAAGCTAGGGTTTAGGGTTCAGGGTTTAGGTTTTCGGGTTTAGGGTTTAGGGTTCGGAGTTCTCGTGGGAAGTCAGTCCGGGTTCAGGGTGAACTTGCTTATGAACATCCCAGAATCCCAGAACAAAGGCGACGTAGCTGCGCTCCTTGAAGCGAACCCTGCCATGAGTCTTACGACACCCGAACCCTCAACCCTAAACCCTAAACCCTAACCCCTAACAACTAACCCCTAACCCCTAAACCCTAAACCCTAAACCCTAAACCCTAAACCACCACCAACCTAAACAAGCCCCAAAGCCAAAAACGATCACTGAAGTGTGGGGAGGAGGCGTGAATACGCGTATATAAATATCAAATGAACATATACAGTTGTTTATGAACACCAAGAAGACTATACAGATAGTTACACATATAGATATATATATATATACATACGATATATATATATATATATATATAAACTAAACCCTATACCCTAAACCCTGAGCCATCCAAAACCCTAAACCCTAAGCCCTCAACCCGAAAACCCTACGCAAGCAGCCTCCGAGGCTTCCGGCAGCATGTGGACCTGCAGCTCATTCAGGTTTAGGGTTTAGGGTTTAGGGTTTAGGGTTTAAGGTTTAGGGTTTAGGGTTTAGGGTTTGGGGTTTGTGGCTTGGGGCTTGGCGCTTGGCGCTTGGGGCTTGGGGCTTGGGGTTTGGGGTTTGGGGTTTAGGGTTTGGCGCTGTTGAGTTTTTGGGGGCTTTTGGGGCTTGGGGGCTTAGGGTTTAGGGTTTGGGGTTTAGAGTTCCGGGTTTTTGATTCGGTTTAGGGTTGAGGGTTTGGGGCTTTTGGGATTTTGGGGGTTTTGGTGGTTTAGGGCCTTGGGGGGTTTAGGGTTGATTGGAATTTAGGGCTTGGGGTTCAGGGTGCTGGGTTGAGGGTATGGACTGGGGCTTTGGGTGGTACATGGGAATTCCGAGGGTATGGCCCCGAATTGGGGTGCCCTACACTAAGGGGGGCCGCATGATAGCAGGGACCCTACAAAGAGACCATGCCTCCGAGGATTTCAACAGCATGTGCGTGGCACGAAAGCTCTATACAATCAGGCTTAGGGGGTTTAGGGTTTAGGGTTTAGGGTTTAGGGTTTAGGGTTTAGGGTTTGGAAGGTTGAGGGCTCACGTAGGAATACAAAGGCAACTGCGAGTCGTCGCGTGCATGCATGCAGGTTCCGGAATATGAAGGTTTAGGGTTCCGGATTCCGGGTTGAGGGTTTCGGGGTCTAACCTCCAGCACGTTCAGAAACTCGGGCCTAGGGCCCCCCAATTGTCCAACCATCTCTGCTCAGAATGCAGAAGCAACGAACTTGCATGCAATCCAACCAGGGGACATGGCCTAAGGGGATCCAGTCCACAACACAAGACCCTTCGCAAGAGCTGCACATGTCATAGTGCTTTACTATGTCATCAAGAAGGAAATCGCATGATACATTGAATCATCATTCCTGTGAAATATCAACATCTATAAATTCAGCCATGATCTTGACATCCGACACCCAATACTCATAAACCTGAAGCGGAAACCCTGCTGCCATGGACTCGTCTTCAACTAACAAAAGTACTCTAGCTTTCAGAAACACTGAACCAGACACCCTACATCCACGCCCCGTGACCCTGAACCCTGTACTTCAAGGCTCTTTGGTCTCGGTCCCAACTCCTCTGAAAGCAGAATCAGGCGGAGTCGCCAGTGCCGCTGCCAGTAGGATGCCGCCGGCCAGCGCGTTGCAGAAGCGCATGAAGTACTCGGTATAAGACATGCAGTGTTGGGTGAGGATTAGGACTTCTACCTGAAATGTACCCAGGTGTTGCAGCCGTATCTTCCGCAACCTCAATTAGATGACATGCCTAATGCCACGCCCTTTGAAGCACGCATTGTTCAGGCTTCTTCGAGAGGTCCGCATCCTACATTGTTGGTAAGGGACGCCGCTGAACTCCATTGGTACCCACAGCACTGAGGCCCAACATCAGGCCGGTTTCGGAGTGTTTATGGTCCAAGTGGCTTCGTTGACAGTGCCCTCCAGATATAGCGGCAGCAGGCCTTCGTGTGAGGACACCGATCCGAACGGAAACTCTTGAAGTCATTGTGTTGAAGGACAGCTTCAGTAGATGTTGAAAAGGATGCTGTCTCTTTCTCCCTCTCTCTCTTCTTCTGCTGGGTGTGCCTGTGGACGTCCTCGGTCTATCTCTCTCACGCTCCACATCTCTCTCTCTCTCTCTATCTCTCCCTCTCTCTCTTTGTTATATATATATATGTATATGCACATATTTGTTTATTTATATACATGTGTATTTAAAAATATCTACATAAAAAAGTATATATGTATGTGCGTCGTATATGCGTACGTATACATATATATATATATATGCACACATTTTGGTAGCTGTCTGCAAGGGAAACTAAACACCTAAAATTGTCCTCCTCCTACTTTCAAAAACCCCCCAAAAGCTCAACTCCTGAGAGCCTTACCTGGGACTCTATTTACCTACAGTTTAGTAGTAGTTACCCATAAAACTGTAGGTAAAGAAGAGTGTCCCAGGTAAACTCTACAAACCCTAAACCCTAAACCCTAAACTCTAAACCCTAAACCCTAAACCCCCAAAATTCTTGTCCTGAAACCCTTACAAACCCTAGCAAAGCCCTTGAGCTTGACCTCCACAGACCGCCACCACCAGAAGCATCATGGATGCCATGCCTGCGCTAGGGTTTAGGGTGTAGGGTGTAGGGCGTAGGGTGTAGGGTGTAGGGTTTAGGGTTTAGGGTTCAGGGTTTAGGGTTTAGGGTACCCTAGGGTTTAGGGTTTAGGTTTGAACAGGGTTTGTAGGGCGAAAAGGGCTTATCGGTTGGGATGTTCCCCCTTATACTAACCGTCCTTGATAGGGAGTACTAGAATCCCTATTAAGGCCTGTTGGCATAAGGGGGAACATCCCGATTTATGGGGTTTATAGGGTTTTCAGGTTCATAGGGTTTCTAGGGTTTATGGGTTTTTTAGGATGTATCGGGCTTATAGGACTTAGGATCTTGAACTCAGGGTGCAGCGTTGACTTGCTTCATCGTTCCTCCCTTTCATGGGGATGGGCAAAACTGCACGGAGCGGTAGGGGTGGGGGGGGGGGGATGTTACCAAATAAGGGGGCGGGGCCATGCCGTTTGGCGGTTTAGGGTGTAGGGTTTGGGGTTTTACAGCTTCAGCTGTAGAGCCTTTCAGAAGCGGCGCCACTGTCTCCACCATGGCCGGCAGCGGGGGCCGGGGTGAAGGCGCTCCCCTCCCCCCCCCCCCCCCCCCCCACACCAAAAAAAAGGGGGGGGGGGGGGTCTTGTGACCCTTTAAGAAGGAGGAAATGGCGGCTCCCAGAATGGACTTCTTCGCGTGGCTACTGGAATTCATGTTGTCGAACTGGCGAAGCTTATACTGGGTTCAGGACAGGCGTCGGTTTCAGTTCCAAGGCACCGTGCATGTTTTGCAGTATTGAGGTCGGGGTGTAGTAAGGGCTGGCCTGGGACTTGGTCACTACTACTCTTGTCGGCAGCTGCATGGATGACAAGCAAACGCAGCAAATCGTGCACAGAACCCAACGGCATCAGGGAGGGCTCTAAACCCTAAACCCTAAACCCTAAACCCTAAACCCTAAACCCTAAACCCTAAACCCTAAAAAAAACAAGGTTCCAGGACTCGCGCCCCTTTCTATTACATGGAGGTTCGCTCGACATGCTTCAGGAAAGCCCTGAACCCTTGCGTGCTCGAACCTCTGCCACTGAGCCCGCTTGGTTGGTTTTTGTTACCCTTTTACGTCGACTAACGCCCCCTGGCCGCTAAGTGCTCAGTCCTTCGGCACTGAAGTACACACGTGGACCGCTTATGATTAGGTAGCCTTCACAAACGCAGGACTCTTGAAGCCCGATTAGACGATCATCTTTGAATCAAGTCCGGTTTCAGAAACGACAAACCCCAAGCAAACTGAATCGCCAAGGCATGGGCATCAGGCTTGCCGTCCAGGTGCTCTTCGAGCCCTGGATGAGTCCTTGTGGCTACGCGGCTTCGCCTCTACGCCTCTGAGGTTACCTCCACAAGCCTAATGCCAGTCTGACCATGGCTAGAATGGCTAGAAAAGCTCGGAGAGAGGAGGGTGTTGTCTTCGGACTTGCAACATGCGCAAGCTTCAGGGTTGGAAAGCTCTTGAGATCGAGTATGGACATGAGGTTTAGGGTTTAGGGTTTAGATGGGGTTAGGGCTTAGGATTTAGGAGGATTTCGGGGTTGAAGGCTTTTCAGGGTTTGCCTGCGACAAGCGACAACCGGCTTGTTGGTGAAGACCAGTTTTTCGACATGTGGGAGAACTTTCGGCAAACCAACACCGACCCACATGAGGCCCCGCGTGGTTGCTAAAGGCGCCCATCATTCTACGACCTACGTGCCGTGCTGATCGCCGACGTGCAGTGCGTTTGAGGCGTGATGGCTTCACAGCACATCCGGAGACAGTACATTACAAAACGATAAGGGCCAAGGAGACAGAGAGAGAGAGAGAGAGATAAGAGAGAAGGAGCCACTTGAAACAGGCTTGCATGTAGGTCACACGAGAGATCAAGACGGTCCCACTCGTCATGGAGACTGACGTATTCAAGACCATTGAGGTCTTCAACAAGCTCAATGCTGACGGTTTGGCTGCCTAAGCTCCTATTTGCTTAAGAACCCCAAAAATCACAAACATTCTTCCTTATAAGGGCAATATGGGGATTATAGCTTGTTTTTTGGGGGGGTCTTAAGAAGCAAATAGTAGCAAGGTTCCCAAACTCCAACGAAAATTCACTGCAAAGAGGGGAGCAAAGGCCCTCAATCAATCAACAGCAAGTAGAAGCAGCAAGTAGAAGCCAGGTAGTTGATCCGACCCAGAAGAAGAGAACAAATCAGGGTCGTCGTTGAAGGCAAGACTGGGTGGGCTGCTTACACCCTCTGCTGGTTGAAGAAATAACCCTAAACCCCAAACCCTAAACCCTAAACCCTAAACCCTGGAGGTTTTGAAGTTCAGGGTTTAAACGCAACCCTACAAGGGGGAGTCTCAGGCGATACTGTAAGGTTTCGCCTCTGGTTTAGCATGCGGTTTTCAGGGTTCAGGGCTTCGGGGCTAGAGTACAAGTAGGAATGACATGGGACGTTCAATCCTCATCCTAATCTGGAGAAAAAAGGGACACACAGATATCATGTGGTCGGTTACCCTAAACCCTATAGCCCTACATGCGTTCTAGGCCAAATACTACCCTTCATGAAGCCTGCCGACACACCTGAAACCTAAACCCTAAGCCCTAAACCCTAAACCCTACACCCTAAACCCTAAACCGACTCCGAACCCTCTCCCGGCCACTGAAGAAAGACACTGAGGACCCATCTCCGGTGAGGTCGCATTCTCTGTGAAGTAGCGTGCCTCTTCTCGGATTCGGGTTTAGGGTTTTTGGGTTTAGGGTTTAGCGGTTAGGGTTCAGGGTCTAGGGTCGGTCTAGGGTTTAGGGCTCAGGGTTTAGGGTTTGAAGCCTTGTATGCGAAAGTCCAGGTGGCTTCCTCGTTGTTCCGTTTTGCCAAACAAGCCGGCCCCGATGTCCCTAAACGCCCGAAAGAGCGCCGTGCCAGTTGCTGCAGTGATCTCCCAACCTCTTCGACTACGTTGCCTTTGTAGATGCTTAGGGAGGGCACTGCGCGGCGAGAGAAAGCTCCGCAAATATCTGGAGTTTATAGGCTTAAGGAATACAGCTAGGTTCGGCTGACAAACCCAGTCCCCACACTACCAGCATCATCCTATGAGATGACTGAAGCCCCCATTTAGAGCGGGACAAAAAACCTAGTTGCAGTAACCTGGGGGAATTAAAGGTGAACCTTTGGGATTAAAAGGGCATGATACTACCCCAAAATGGTTAGAGGCTACCTACTCTACAAGTAGGAAAACACACGCGAGGTCCCACCTGCTGCTCTTCTGGCGTATCCGCCACCTGCAGACCGGCAGCGAAACAGCGGGTGCAAGATGCTCAGATGATCCGTAAACCCTAAACCCTAAACCCTAAACCCTAAACCCCTAACCCCTAACCCCTAAACCCTAAACCCGTAACCCCTAACCCCTAACCCCTAAACCCTAAACCCTAAACCCTAACCCCTAAACCCTAAACCCCAATCCCGATGCAGCACCGGCTGAATCTGTTTGTGCTTGCGAGGTCTGCTGCCTCTAATGAGGGGAATTGCTGACAGTTGTGAGGCAACGTGCTTCCCCATATTTTGCTTTCGGAAGAACTGCTTCACCACCCGCATAGGACATAAACTGACACCTTCATCAAGTAAGACCCTAAACCCTAAACCCTAAACCCTAAACCTTAAACCCTAAACCCTAAACCCCATAGGCCCCAACAGGGCAGATCTGCCAAGACCGGGACCTCGCCGGCACCGCCGCACCTGCGCGCGTTGAAAACCGAACCCTACACCCGTTATGGAAGGCCAAGGAGGGTTTAGGGTTTAGGGTTTAGGGTTTAGGGTTTAGGGTTTAGGGTTTAGGGTTTAGGGTTTAGGGTTTAGGGTTTAGGGTTTAGGGTTTAGGGGCTTCGCTTGGGATGCGCCACTCTGGGGTTTCAGGGTTTAGGGAACTGTGGCTCATGGCACTTCAGTTGCCTCTTCAACCGTGTCATCACAGCCAACACAACGGGCGATGGAAAGCTATTCAGCTTCTGGTTTGTCAGGTGCGAACATCCAGCCTCACCAGCGTCTGCCAATCCTTCCAGGGTGCATCTTTTGGGGGCTTGTGCGGGGGTTTCGGTACCCCCATGGAAACGCAAATCCGACTGCGGCCGGTTTCAGGTCATGGGGGCCATTCCGCAATACCCCGGGATTTGGTGAGGGTTGACCAGGCTGATTTGGGGGATTCCCGCAATTTGTTGCGAAATTGGGGTAGTCTTTTGGAGGTTCCATTAACAAGGATTATCGCATTTTGGGTGGTATTATAAGTTCTCGGGGTACAGTGACAGCACTGCTTTGAGAAACGCGAACCCTCAGCAAGGGGTCCGAACGGTGAGAGCAAAATTCACTCCAGCCGGGGGGGCAACCATCGTGATTGTGGCTGTTTGTCGAAGCAGCCCTCTCAAACACGAAGTTCCACCACTCAGTTTGCCAGCCCCTCAATCTGTTGACTTAGGACTTAGGATTCCCCCCCTCAACAGAAGATATCCAGCGCCTCGATTTCTCAATTTCCATTTCTTGAATTTAAGAAATACAGTCCCGAGGGATTAAGTGCTGCAAGCCGCTCGATTCTGGTGTCAGTGCACTGTCCAATTTGCTACAGAATGCTTCACACAAGAAATCCAGCCCCTGAATTTTTGCAACCTGTCCCCCGGCTCCTCCACCCCCCCCCCCCCCCGATTTCTTAGTTTAGGGGGGGGGGGGGGGGGGGGCGGGGTGGTTCAAAAATTTAGAAATTGAGGGGCTGGACTTCTTCTTGGAAGGGGGAGGAGGGGGGGCAACCCCCAAATTAGAATTGAGGGGCTGAGTTTTGTTTTGTTTTGAGGGAGGGCGGTGAGGGAGGAAGGCCCAAAACAAGATCTTGAGGCTGGATTTCATATTTGAGGGTGGGAAACTTCAACACAAAAAATCGAGGGTACCCTCGAATTTGATACTTGCGGAAAATACGGAAGCTTCAAGAATTGCAGGTTTCCTACCGAACGCTGTCGCTGCACCCGGGTACCCCCCCCCCCCCCCCCCCCATTTTGGGGAAATCCCCCTTCCACCCTAAACCCTAAACTCGAAACCCCCCAAACCCTAGAGGCCTAATCCCAAAATCCTAAACCCTGTAAGCCTAAACCCTAAAGCCTAAACCCTAGGGACCCTAAAGCCTTGTCTTTGTCTTTCGGCAACGGGCGGTAGAGCGGGTTGGACAGATCCTCCTCCTTCGGCCAGGCATGACAGAACTTGACCAGCATGCTAGACATGCAGGTGGATCCCTAAACACTAACCATAAACCCTAAACCCCTAAACCCCTAAACCCCCCTAAACCCCCCTAAACCCCCCTAAACCCGCCTAAACCCGCCTAAACCCCTAAACCCCTAAACCCTAAACCTTAAACCCCTAAACCCTAAACCCTAAGGCCAAGTTCGCCGGCTTCAAGAGGAACCAGGAGCCGGCGAGCTAGAGCGGCTATTTGCGCTTAAAGGGTGTAGGGTTTAGGGTTTACGGTTCAGGGGTTTGGGGTTTAGGGTTTAGGGTTTAGGGTTTAGGGTTTAGGGTTTAGGGGTGTAGGGTTTAGGAAGGTTTAGGGGTGTAGGGTTTAGGGTTTAAGGTTTAGGGTGTTTCTTTTCTGGTTTCCTTCCCTCCGGGCGGTCCCGAGGCGGGGGGGGGGGGGGGTGATATACACACCAAAGAGAGGGCTCAACATCACGGTTCAAACCCTGAAACAATCATATGAATCCAAGGTTGAGGCATCTCATGTAGCTGAGCCCTAAACCGTAAACCGTAACCCCTAAAGATGGTTTTGGGTTTAAGGGTTTAAGGGTTTAGGGTTTAGGGTTTAGCGTGACTATGAAGTCCTGAAGCCTGAGCCCTGTACCCCGCCACCTCCCTAAACCCTAAACCCTAAACCCTAAACCCTCCACCCCGAAGTCCAGATGCTCTCGCTCGAGGCCGTAGACCGGCTCAGGGCCACCTTCCCAGCTGCTTGCGACCAGCGCCTAGCGCGCAGAGATCTTCGTGATTGCTTTTCATAATAGGGTTTCGGGTTTCGGGTGTAGGATTTCGGGTGTAGAGTGAGAGTACTTGGGGATGTTGTTGGTACATGGCTGAGGGAGTAAACCCTAAACTTTAAAACCCTAAGCCCGAGCCCTAAAAACGCTAAACCCTAAACGCTAAACCCAGACCCTAAACCCCCCAACCCTCAGGTCTTAACCCTAAACCCTTTAGCCGCAAGTCCCCTAAGCCTTGCGCCTGAGTTTCGAGGGCATCCTCGGTATCCATGACCGTGTCCTGGCGAGCGAAGGTGGTGGATATCCTGTTGTGACATCGGGAAGGCCATGATAGGGGTTAGGGCTCAGGGTGTTGGGTTTGGGGTTCAGGGCTTTTGGTTAGGGTTTTGAACTTTGAGGTTTTGGGGGGTTTGGGGGTGGAGGTTGTTGAGATCTGTCTGAGCAAGATCGGGACTATTGGAGGTTTGGTCTTCCGGCCTCGAATGTGGCTCGACACTTCGTGTCCTAGAGGCTCAAAATCTCTACATTACCCAAAGACTCTTCTTTGGAGGGCACAGTCCTGATTTTCTGGTTCGTACGCTTTTGAAGGAGAACTAGGTAGCAAAGAAGAGGAACTACAATCAAGGGGTCCAGGCGCCATTCCTAACCGCGCCTACCTTCAAAAAGGTCGGCCTGTGCCCTACCCGAAGTGGGGGTTCACGAAGTTCGGGGTGCCCTTTGTGGGTGTTTTTTTATGATAAGGGGATCCTACGATTTAGGGGTCTCTATGAGGGGTCCCTGATTTTCGTACACCCCATCTGAGGGTGGTTGAGTGTTGTATGGGTTTTTTGAGGGTTTGGGGGACCATACGCAGCAAGTGACTCACAGATTGCCTGGGCAAGTGGCACGGCACGTCTATGCTCTCATATGTTACTCTGTACGTTGGAGTCGTGTGCAATGCATGGTTTGCGCGGGGGTGAAGCTCGTCTGAGGGCATGGGAATGTAGGAGTTGTGCAGGATGGGGGGCTGGCTTGCAGTTGCTTTACATCAATCCCACCAGCCCATATGTTTGACTTGAGCCAGTTCTCTGATACCTCCAGACGCGAAGCAGCTCAAAACCCGCATCAAGCAATGCAAGTTGACGCCGACCGGTCCCATTCTCATCGTGATGTGCGACTACTAGCGGACGTCAAACCCCCAGAACCTCCAAAGCCCAAAAAGGTCGCAGTGCTCTTTTCAGCAGGAGCTCCCTGGAAAACATGAATGCTGTACCTACTGGTTCTGAGAAGGGAACAATAATGCCCTTAAAAGGCCCTTTTGGGGGGCGTAGGGTACCTAATTCCCCCATTCCCTACTAAGAACCTAGGTCTTTCCGTGTGCTTGCTGCAGGCACAGGGCCCTTAGGTTTGCGGGGAGCAGGTGCCACTTTATTTTGCCGGGCGCCGATGACCATTTCTATTTTCTACCCTCCCAGGGGATTGAATGAAACAGCGGCCGATTTACTACAGATGCTCGGTATTGTGCCGGCTGCTCCTGTATTCCCGCCTCAGGGACCCTTCGCAAACCTGCACCCGACGAGGGAGTATGCAAATCCTGCACGGCTGCTAAGCGCAAACTTCAGTGCACGCCGTAACGAGGGCAGACTCCTTTCCACATTATGAAGAAGGGTTTAGATTACAAGCATCCCCACTCTCACCAATATTTATAAGGAACCCATTATGCACTCACCATTGTCAGCAACATAAACCCTAATTTCACGTGGTCATTTCTCAAAGTCATGGTCCCTTTTTGAGTACCCTAGATATTAGGGGCCGCCATATAATGGTAACCCCAAAAGGGACCCGAACTTAGAGAATTTTCATGTGCAAGTACAGGGCAGGAATCTCACGCTCCCAGGATTTGAGAGAAAAGTCGTTAACGAGGGTGGCGGGCTTCAGCACCCTGAAGAATTGCGGGCATGATTTGGCTTGGCAGGGTTCAGGAGGTTGAGAGGACTTAGAATTTCGGGGTTAGGGTTTACGGTTTCGGGCTAGGGTTTAGGGTTTTTGGTGTTTGTGGGCGTAGAGGGCAGAAAGGGCCATTGCTATCAAGAAGGTGCCATGTTCCTGTTCATTCAGCCACCACTGCCAACCCTGGCATTAAAAATGACCCCCCGAAACCCGAAACCCTCCAACGGAGCAGGCTGGCCAAAAAACATACTGATGTAAAGCCCTCAACCCTGCAACCCCACAACCTTACACAACCTAACACAACCTTACACAACCCTACACCAACCCTAAAACAACCCTAAGACAACCCCAACACAACCCGAACACAACCCTAAAACAATCCTAAACCCTCAACCCGCAACCCTACTTCAGCGGCTGGAGCTCTCGGGGCCCCCTCACGGAGACCGCATCTCATCGCCACTCCTCCCGTCTACTAAGAGCCCAAGACTTGGGATGCTTCTTTGCAGCTTTTTGTTGAGGGTTGGGGATTAGGGCCCTGGGGTTTGGGGGCTTAATTGGGGGTTTGGAGTTTAGGGTTTAGGGCTAGCGGCTAGGGTTTAAGGGTTTGGGGTTTGGGGCTTAGGAATGGAGATTTGACAAAGCGGTGATGTTTGCTCACTGACAAGATAAATCCAGCGGCCTGCCACCACCACAAATCAAAGGGATGCAAAGAAGCGCCTCTGGAATAAGCTTCTGCACTGCGATAAGGCGCCTCAGAACACGCCGGAAGACTGGGGTTTGAGTTTGAGGAAGAAGGGTAAACCGTACGACTGTGGGGGACAGAGATCTCCGAGCCCACTGGAGAAATGCACGGCTTAGGCGGGAGGAGATGTCTTGTATGCAGCCTCCGAATAAAGAGCTGAACCGCCCCCCCCCGCCCCCCCTCACCCCGCATCGAAAACTGCAGGATGCCCTAAACCCTAAACCCTAAACCCTAAACCCTAGACCCTAAACCCTAAACCCTAAACCCTAAACGCTAAACCCCGAATCCCCGAAACCTAAACCCTAAACCCTAAACCCATATTACAGCCCTCAGCCTCGTAACACACACGTCTGGCACCGTCTGGCACCTCAGCCTTGAGACAGAGCCAAAGCCTCTTACAGCAAATGTCCTGGAATCGAAGGATGCGCAGATGCTCAACAACCGAAGCCCATAAACCCTTCATCTCCTAAACCCTTTAAACCCTTCAAGCCCCTCAAGCCCTTTAAACACTTTAAAGCCTCATACGTCCCAGAAACCCCCAGCACCCCAGAAACCCAAGAAATGCACACCCTATAAACCCTGAAATGCACGTAGGATCCCTCGAACAAATAGACCCCTGAATCCTCAACCCAAAGCCCCTGAATCCTGAACCCTAATCCCTAATCCCTAACCCCACTTTCTTGTCTTTTGGGGTAGGCGGGCGCTGGCCTCCAGGCTGGCTTACCCTCCAGGCAGGCACGGGCCGAGTCAGCAGTTGTCACTTCTTGTTGTCCCCCAAACCCGAGCTGTCCGCACACATTGTTGGGTCCTGCATTGGAGGCCCCCTAGGCGGGGACCCCGCCCTGCCCCTGGCCCTCGCCCTGGCCCTGGCCCTGGCCCTGGCCCTGCCCCTGCCCTGGCCATGTGGCCATGGCCCTGACTCCTGGCCTGGCCCTGGTTTTGACCTGCCTGCCCTGGCCTTGCTGGCTTTGCTGGACCCTGTCACCTTACCCCCTTCGCGCCAAGCCAAGCTGTCCGCACACCCGTTTTGTGCCTGGTCCACGCCTGCCCTGTTTCCGTGACCCTCTGCCCAACCCAAGCTGTCCACTCGCTTCGCGCCAACAAGCCTCGCTGCCTTTGTCTGTTCCTGGCCCATCCTGGCCTTAGCCCCTTCGCGCCAACCCAAGCTGTCTTCGCTGACCCTGGCTCGCCTTTCCGTCTGACTGGTGTCTTCCTGCCTCCTGGCCCTGCTGCAGCTTTGTGCCTGGTCCACGCACGTGAGTGCTGACTCATGTGGTGCTTTGTAAAATAATAAACGGTCCTAACTCCTTGAGAGTTGTAAGTGGGCGGTCTTGGGGTGGGTAGGTCTGCAGACTACCGCGCGCTCCCAAAGCGCGCTTCCGTTTGGCACGCCCTAAACCCTAAACCCTAAACCCTAAACCTTAAACCCTAAACCCTAAACCCTAAACCCTAAACCCGAAACCCGAAACCCGAAACCCTAAACCCTAATTAAACCCTAAACCCTAAACCCTCGCCCTCCACCCAAAAGCCCAAGGAACCCCACAACCCTCAACCATCCAAGCGATTCAAGCCCCCACATGGCGGACCTCAGTTCAGTGCAACATCGCTCCTGGAAGTCATCCCGTTCAAGCGGGTTTAGGGTTTAGGGTTTAAATTTAGGGTTTAGGGTTTAGGGCTCTTGTGAGGCTTATACAGTACCTTCTTTTCGGGGTGGTGGCCTCAGTATGAACGAGTATCCAAGGCACTAGAAGAGGTTGCGAGAAAAAAGGGCTAAGGCCTGAGCTTCAAGAGGCATTTCTTCTGACAGTGGGACATTTTGGAGCTGCAGGATGCAAAGAAACCGTGTGCGGACGTCAACCATGGGGTGTGCCGGCTGCTGACCCTACAGCCAAACATCTCATGAACCGTCCTTTGAAGCCTACTGGGGCTCTGTTGTCTTCTGATTTGATGGCTCTGGCAATCTTGTAGTGGTCGCTAGGAGGCAAACTCCCTACACAGCCGAAAAACAAAGCCCACCCCCCCCCCCCCCCCCCCCCCCTTGAAGACCATCGAACCCCAACCCTGCGCGAGTCCTCCAGTTCTTTTTGTCCCCTCGGCTCGACGTCGCCTGTAATGCGCACTGCTGAGGGTTTGAGGGTTAGGGTGTTGGGCAACTCGATCTTGTTCAGAGTGTGTGGGGAGCTAGTTTCTACAGGGCCAGAGAGAAGAGAATGAGAGGATTCATGTGAGGTAAGATCTTTGGTACTGCGGACTCGAGGTCGTGAATCATATGAAGGTGAAACAGCTTAGATTTGCACTAAGCACGGTAAGCAAGCACAGGACATCAAAAGTAGAGAAACATGATAGTGCCAATCAATGGTTGAGTTTCGCAAGAACAGAGGAGATTGCGTCAATGGCTTCATCACATGTTGTTAAGCCCAATCAGCGAAACTCTGTGCATCAATCAGGCAGCACAGCTTTGAAGCAAACATATTGAAGCATATCAGGAGCCTTGCAGAAGAAACTTTGTCGCTTACAGAAAAGACAACGGAAATCCATCCTCCAATCCGAGGACAGGACGTGTGGAAGTCGTGCTTCGTTGATATGTGCAAGCTCCACAACCCTTGATTTCTGGTATCCTCACAAGGACACCCAATGCAAACACTCACCACTTATAAGGAAGCATATACGAATGCACCAAAATAACAGCAGTATGAACCCTACTTCATCTACTGCATAGATATGTGCCTCTGCTCCGAGCCCCCGCATCCCAAGCACAGCCTAAACCCAAACCTTAAACTCTAAACCCTGAAACCCTGAAACCCCAAACCCTAAACGCTAAAAAGCTGAAAGCCTAAATCCTAAACCTAAACCCCAAACCCCAAGCCCCCTGAAACCCTAAACCCTACAAACCCTAACCTAAACCCTAAACCCCACCTCAGCCCACCCTGGGGCCCCATGCAGATGGAGTCCAGAAGCGCGGCGATGAGCTGAAAGCTGCGTGCCTTTGAGGGCTTTCGGGTTTCGGGGCTTGGGGTTTAGGGTTTAGGGTTTAGGGTTTCAGGGTATAGGGTTTCAGGGTTTAGGGTTTCAGGGTTCAGGGTATTTCAGGCCTTACATGGGACCCGCTGCTTCCCCACCCCTCCTCCTCTTCACAGGACTCAGAGCTAGAGATTGCGGCCCCAAGCTCAACGAACGCTTTAGGGTTTAGGGTTTAGGGTTTAGGGTTTAGGGTTTAGGGGAAGAAGGCTCCACCTCGGCCCTGTTAATGCTGTTTAGGGCTTTAGGATCTTAAGGACATAGAAGCCGAGCCATCCTACACCCTCGACAAGACCATACGTTCTCCGACGCACCTAGGTCTCCAGGAGGGATCCGACAAAGCCATCTAGTCCCTGTGGCCAAAGCAGCTCGAGGATCTTAGGATCAGTGAAGAGTTCGAAGTCCAAAACGAACCGTATGAGGATTAAGGGCCTAGGGCTTAAGGAGTGCAATCGAGACAGGCTACTGACTTGCGCTTTTCCGCCCTACGCGGGTGCCGTTGTGCCTGGGTTGACCCATCGCGCAGGTTGGCGTGAGTCGCAGACCCTGCAGCCGCCATTGACGATGCTGCATATCGACTGGTCACTAAGTTCTGCTGGAAGAAAGCTTCCAGCTCTTCAAAACTATGGTCCCTTCTTGGGTATCCTAAATCTGGCGCCCCGCAATTGGTACTCAAAGAAGGGGCGGGACGGTGACTGAAATTCTATGGGCCAGCTCTCTGACTTGCCACAGCAAACAAGCCACAGGCATCTTAGCGGCAGCGAGGCTGGAATGAGCAGCCGCGTGCTATGCACGGTACTGCCGCGAAATGGAACAAACAACCTGGAACATTACAGCACACCCTGCGGTCCACTGGCGTGTCCAAGTGTTGAAGGCTCTAGGGCATCAGGGGTTTAGGGTTTAGGGTTTAGGGCTTAGGGATTAGGGTTTAGGGTTTAGGGTTTAAAAAGGCCATGGAAGGAGACCAACAATCTTCTCGGAAATAAGACGGCTACAGCAGGCACCCCGAGCACAGACTTCACGGACTGTATGATATATGTACATAGTGTATATAATCTGTATACATATATATATATACACATATATGTACATGTAGATAGGTAGATAGCTGGCTAGATAGATAGATAGCTAACCAGATCGTGTGTGTGTGTGTGTGTGTGTGTGTGTACATGTCTGTATATTATACTATCTCGACCTGCCAAGCTGCCTCAAATCTGTGTTGTGCGTTGTGGCTGCAAACGGGTATGCAAAAGAGGCTCTTTAGGGTTTAGTTTGGATGGAAATGGAGATTCGTGCCAAGAATACTTGTCATGAGAGAAACTGGGCCTCCACCCTAAACCACACGACGGCTTCGAGTTGTCTCTCCCGCTTTGTGGTTGGATTATTATTGCTCTCCAAAACTGAGTATACATAGTTCAAAACCACAAAGAACAACCAAACAGAATGCATCCGTGCATATGGATGATTCTGTATGCTTGGACACAAGTGGAGAAATCCGCAGTGATGGCTAACACTCCGCCTTAAACGTGGCAACGCACATGTGCTGAAAGACCCAGCCGAAACATCCAAGTGCGTAAGGGGCCCACATAACTGACAGTGAGCTGGTACACACGTCACGAACTGGCAGAAATACCTGGCTGAAATCGCAGTTGCATAGATGTGTGAGGTAGACTACTGACAAGATGTCGGCACTGATGTCACAGATGCACACGACGGCGAGGAATTTCACGCTGTCCAAGCCGTATGTAAAGAGGAACGTCTTAAGCATGCGTGGGAGCACCCAGGCCAGTGGACTGAGGAGCAGCAAACTGAGTAGGGCCGCCGTGAGTCCCCAGCCTAGAACGATCGCTTCGAAGCTCAGGTGTTTCAGGAGATCTTCGTCACTTAGCCAAGGCCTCCCGTCGAAACATCTCTTGCGAATTCTTCCAGCAAGTCGAGCTCTTTGGGTTCGCCACGCGATCGTGGCGCAGTCGCACACCACCCAGATTCCGACGCTGAGCCAGTCGC
Source organism: Symbiodinium natans (assembly GCA_905221605.1). NCBI lineage: Eukaryota > Dinophyceae > Suessiales > Symbiodiniaceae > Symbiodinium > Symbiodinium natans. Next base: position 887,979 of record CAJNDS010002501.1, on the reverse strand, counting down.
GGCACTGCGCCGCAGACAGGGACGTGTGCAATCCCACGTTCACGGCCAGAGGAAACATGCCATACCGAAGCCTGCGTCCCGAAGCCCTTTGTAAACACTTAAAAGCCCTGTAAACCCCAAACGCTACATAAACCATAACCCTATAGACCCTGACATATACCCTAACAATCAAAACATCTCCCAAGCCGTGGTCCTAGAAGCATCGCGGGGTTGAGGTGAGATGCCGCGGCCTTAAAGATTTCCACGCTCATCCATTTCAGGACCAGGGAGATGAGAGGTCGAGCCACCTCGGCAGATGCGGTGTAGGGCGTCTCGGTTCGGAGGTCTAGGGTTAGAGGATTTAGGGAACAAGGGTGTAGGTGTTGGGCCAAGTAATTTATTATAAGGTTTGAGCCAGGTTGAGAGCAAAGGCGTCATGAGTCCACCCCCTGCAAGGGTTGCTTCCAAGACAACCGCAGCCCAGCGAGAAAAATGGATGCCAACAAAGGTCCGCCGAGGCCTCGGGCCGAAGGTGTATAGGTAGTCAGAACAGGCACCCCCCTCCAAATCCTCCCTCCAGCCCTTTTTTTGCCTCAAATGGGTACCCCCCCTAGGTGAGCAGGGTCCGCAAGCGGATGGTTCGCCAGGACCAGAGGCAGTTGCAGCCCTTCCCAGCTGACCCCCCACCCCCCCAACCCCTCCCCCCAACCCTACCCACCCCCCCCCCCTACCCCCCCCCCTACCCCCCCCCCCACCCCCCCCCCCCTGCCCACCCCCCACCCCCCACCACATGAGCGCTGGCTGGAGGCTGCTATGGGCACAGGTGGCTTGATGTTTTTATGTGTCGCTATCACACCCAATGCCCCCTCCGGGCCCACCCCCCCCCCCCTCCCCCCCCCCCCCACCCCCCCACCCCCCCCCTCCCCACCCCACCTCCCCCCACCCCACCTCCCCCCTCCCCCCACCCTGCCCAAGAGTCGCCTTAAACCTTAAGGGGCCTGGCTCAACCCTACGATCACTCCAAGCCGAACCCAAAACCCAAAAAAACCCTCAACCCCAAAGCGTGAACCTTGAGCCCTAAACTAACCCTCAACCCCAAACCCCAAACCATAAACCATAAACCCGGAACCCTCAACCCTCAACCCTCAACCCAACCCTTATTGCTTGGGGTCCAGCGACTTGGGCGCTGCGGAATCACCATGCTCACGCGGATGCGCTGGGCCGGGCCGAGGCGGGTCGCGTAGCGTTAAAATTAAGTTAAGCCGCTGCAGCGACCATGTCGCTCATGTTCGGGCCTACCACTGCAAAGTCAACAGCGACGTAGTTCACCGGCAGAACCGCGGCAACCCAACAAGCCACCAAACACAGCAGGTCAAGACAGAAGTGCCTTCCTTGCTGTCTGATGTATTCCACCTGGGAGCACAGGCCTAGCCAGTGGTCGTCTCCACGGCAGTAGCGTATGCCTGCCACCATGGAGGGCACGAATACCACGCACATAAGAGTCGGCCAGAAACATGTCGAGAAGAAGACGCTGACATCTTTCCCTGCACCGGCCAGAAAGGGAAAAGGCACGTTGGTGACGACAAAGGGCACGAGGCTCACCCGGAGGAAGAAGGCGTGACATCTCCAGTTCGTCATAAGCGCTGGATTGAAAAATGCTGGAAAGAAGAAGCCCAGGAAGCATGGGCTGAGAGCTGCCATCATCAGCCGGTTCAGGAAGCCACTCCAGAAGCTCCCGCTCTTGTGGCCGGGGACGGGCCACATCCCACTGGCAGCCAGGGAGGTGGCGCAGCAAATGCCCACCAGAAAGGCCGAGCACCAACTGGCCACAATCAATCGCGCGATTCGCTGTGCCCTGCCAACAAGAGGCAAAGGTTGTCCAAACGCTTCTGCCCAACTCTCCGCGTGGGCCTGGCCTGCAGGCACAACAGTGAAAGCCTCACTGCGCTTTGTCAAAAGCTTGGGCTTGGCTCCTGCCACATGAGGCTCATTAGGCTCTTCCTCTGGCTTCTCCTGACCCAGGTTCGACAGCTGCGTGCAGGGTGCCACCTTGGCTTGTCGCATGGCTGTCCACACCTCCACTTCTTCTTATAAGGGGGCCCCTGGGAGCCGGATGCGGTGGATCCTAGTAACCTGCAGAGTGCGGGTTGCGGGTTTAGGGTTAAGGGGTATAACTTTCCGAGTGTTTATAAGACTCTTATAAACCCTAGAACCCTAAACCCTACAGCACCTGGCTAGGCGAACCCCGGCTTAAGAGCTTTGCCACGAACTGTTGGCGACAGCCTCCCAGCAACGTGTGTAGCGCATGACAAGGCAGAGAAGGCAAGCCCGAAGTTTACTAGAGGCTAAACCCAGCCCTAAACCCTATTTGAACCTAAACCCTGAAGCCTAAAACCTAACGCTAAACCCTACACACCCTCGAAACCTCATCTCCAGTGTCCCCCGGGGAGCCCATCCTGTGACAGCAGCCGCTCGCGTCTGCGATGCAACTCCTCACTGCATGACATGCTCTTGGTAGCCCAGTAACCACATTATAATAAGGGTTTAGGGTTTAGGGCTAGGGTTTAGGCTTAGGGTTTAGGGCTTAGGGCTTAGGGCTTAGGGCTTAGGGCTTAGGGCTTAGGGCGTAGGGCTTAGGGCTTAGGGCTTAGGGCTGAGGGCTTGGGGCTTAGGGTGACTGAAAAGGGAACCTGGAGCCAATAAACGGGCAAAAGGGTACCACTGGGCTGCAACGTGCTTTTGAAGGACAGGCGCCAAGAGGGCAATAGCATTCAAGGAGCTAAGGCTGAGCGTTGAGTGAGTGATGTGGGATTTCGGGTTTAGGGTTTAGGGTCTTGCTGGAAGAGCAACGTGTGGCGGTGCGGGGGAGCAGTGGGGGGGGTGGGGGGGGCAAGATTCTGATCGGACTGATGCTTTCCCCGCGAACAACTCCTTTGCCCTTCAGGCGCTGTGCATGCGGGCGATCTTCTGCTCTGTTTTCAGATCCAAGTCCAAGTCACCCTCCAAGTAACCGGTGGGGGGGGGGGGGGGGGCGAATGCAGCGTCTGACGCCGGCCAAAACTGCCCTAACCAGGAATTATTTCAGGCTAGCAAGCCTGAATCCATAAACCATCCCCAACCCCTACCCCCTAAACCCTCAACCCTCTATCCGGTCCTGCGTCATGTCCTTCCATGTGGGCGCTGGCTCGTGGGCCGGGCGGCCAAGAAGGTGCTGGGCCTGAGTGAAGGTATTTAGGGGTGGGAGGAGGGGGACGGGGGGGTTCAAAAAGTAGATCTACAGAGGGTTGAGGCTGGACAGTTGGGAGGTGATCTGAGGGAGTTCGAGGTTTGGGTTGTAATGTTGGACCTGCTTTAATAATGTAACCCCCCCAAGCAAACGAGGACCTGAATTTAAAAAAACCCCAAACAATCGGAGGCCTCCGTAAGCTACCCCCCGACCCTGGAAAGGTCGAGGCTTCAGGCTTCAAGTATCCCTTCTTCTCGAGAAAGCTTCTGCCTTCCTGAAAACCGAAGGACTGAGCCCCGGGCCCCGGGAGACTTGCATTATAGCGGGCCCCCAAACAAAGGTATTAAAGTATGTCCGGAGGCCTCCGTAAGGTACCCCCTTTCCGGATATGATTCGCCTATGGAATCATGAAGTTTTAAGTACGGAAGTTATAAAGAAAAGGCGCCCTAACAAGAAGATTTTCGGAGATCCTGGAAAGGTCGAGGCTTCAGGCTTCAAGTGTCTCTCCTTATAGCGCCTTGGAATATTGCGGGTGCAACATTAGATGTAGGGTTTCGGAGTGCTGGTGTTGGAGGGTCTGGGGTCGCAGTGTTCTTCCTCAGCCTTTTTCCCTTATGTTCGCTGGTTGCTGCATACTGGTTATTCGGAAGTTCTGTCTTGGAACCGTGCATTGTCAGGGAGGTGACCTGCAACATTCTGGAACAGAGTCGGCATCGGTTGCTTCTGGCTTTCCTTGCCCTCCCAGTGGCCGAGGGCCTAGGTGCTGCGTTGGGCCTCGCTTGCGCGGCTTGCTGCAACTTGCTGCAACTTCAACCTACTGTTTACGACTCCCTGGCATGTTGATCCGTTGAGTCAAACTTGCCAACTACAGTCCATACAAGCGGAGATGCGGAAGGCTAGCTGACATGGGGGCTGCGGCTTGTGACATTGCCTGTCAGAGCCTGCTGCCAGCTGCATTCTGAAGTCTCAGAGCAGCACCCGACAACCTTAAGCCCGCCGATTGCCCAAATAAGTAAACCCGAAACCCTAAACCCTAAACCCTGAATATGCTGAAGGATACCGGAGGGCCCGTTTTAGGGAGCATGAAGGCTCCATTTCCAGATCATCACCAAGACATCTCAGGTTTTGGGTGGCCTCATTTTCCTGAGCGCGGAGCAACTAGAAGAACGTCCCACTGGGCGCTGGCCTGAAGGCTGTGCCACGTGAGCGATGTCTCTTGTCCGGCGGACGACAGTATCTCACCCCTTTTCCTCAAACCTCAAAGCATGAGCCCCCTGGCCGCTTGAGATCCGTCTTCCGGAAATCCTTCACTCCTACACCTTGGGATGTTCCCCACTTACACCAACAGTCCCTAATTGGGATTCTAGCAACCCCTACTAGAATCCCTTTGGACTGTTTGTCTGGGGGAATTTAACATCCCAACCTACATCCCGGGTTGGTCTGCCGCGCCTTGGCAGCTGCTGCCGCCTCTCGCGCCTCTGGGCGTGTAACTAACCTACCTGGTGAAGGCTTCGATTGCGGGCTTCTGAAACCTCCGGCAAATCCCAACAGCGGGAAGCCCTGAAACGGCCCCATCCCAGCGTCAAGTAGAAGGGTTTAGGGTTTGGGATTTGGAGTTTGTATATATATATATATCCAAAGGGTCCAAAGTACCTGCATAGTAGAAAGTAGGGTTTCCAGAATAAGAATTACTATTATGGTTTGGGCAAGAGTCCCCCATATAGGTACTTAGGACCCTTTGGGATATATATATATATATATATATATACATATACATATACATATATGCATATATATGTATATACATATGTATATATATATATATACATATACATGTATATGTATAGGTTTATATATACATATATAGCGATCTCTATATGTATATATATGGGCGTCCGCCTATTGCGGTTCCCCTTAGTTTTTTCAACGTCATAACCGTATGTATAATCTAACACTGAATGACAGTTATAACCACAACATATGAGTTATAACTTATATCCCTATATATTCTATTGACACATACCCACTCGTATATATATTTGTAGAGCTCGTCCAGGCTGACGAGGACGTAGGCACCTCAGATGGTGCGCACATGCTTTTATTCAGGTGTTTTTTTTTGCAGCTCACACTGTCGCACTGGATTTTTTCCCCACTGTTGTCGCGACTGTCGCGAATGTGCTTAGATGGCGATGAATGCATTTCTGCACTTGCCACCTTCATTCGACCGTGCCAGGCCCTCTAGCACTGACATCATGGAGCTACCGACATTAACATAGAACATGTACTCCTGCATATCGGGCTCTTCGATACGCAAGTACCCGTGCCGCTGGCGAGACCATTTCTTCAAGCGGTTATCTCTGACTCGGCATCATTGGTATGGAAACCAGTGGCAACATCTCGGAAGCATTTGTCATGCTTGACCGATGGTGGATGCTTGTACCCTAACTGATCTGCTGCCTTTGTAGTAGCAGTCCACCCGTCAAAGACTAGGGTACTGTGCTTGCGAACCCTACTGTGCAGAGTGTCCCTGATCTCATGCAGCCCACGAGGCTTGTTATTTACAGCCTGGGATGTACGTGGCAAGAGTCTGTACGTGATCTTCTTCAAACCATTTCCATGTGTGAAGACCTTAGACCCACGACCAACACACACAGCAAGCCACAACCACTTTCCATTGAGCTTGAGATTCTGCGCGGGCTTCTTCAGTACACGAAGAGGACGTCGATGCGCCGCAGGACGTTTCATGGAGGTAAAGGTCGATGGTCTCTTCACTGCGGCAGATGGACGTTTCATGACGGCAGCAGGCTTTTTGAGGAGGGTGTACGATCCCGCCGCCTTGCTTTCACCTTTTCTGAGTGTCCTCGCAGGGAGGACTTTCATACCCTGGGCCTTCTTCATGGAAGGGGTCTCAGAACGCACATTGCTTCGTTCCTGTGGGTAGCCACTCTTGTTGATGCCGTTGTTGCCCATTGACCAGCCATCCTCTGGATGTGTGCCAACCAGACATTCGTCAATCACGACGGTGTAGTTCAGTCCTCCTATCATCATTTGGTCCATGTTCTTCAACGCCCTCCCCAAGGCTTGTTGAAAAGATCGACGCCATTGAGTCATCGTGTGCTCCTTGATATTGCCATAGCCGAACTGAAGCTCGTTGATGATATGTACCCAAGGCATACCCAGGCGTAGCATATTCAGCATGTGAAGGAATGCTAGCCAATTGCTGATTGTGATCTCTTTCATGAACCCGTGAAAGTTGACGGGAGCATTCATATGTTTGTGTCCGCTTGTCCGACATGTCCATCTGTATCTCAAACACCCATCTGGATTAGAGCACTCCAACCGAGTGGGACCATTGCATTCCGTGCACTTGTGCATTCCCAATATAATGCCAGTTCGCAGCATCAAAGCAATGGCTCTCAATGTCAAGCTAACGTTTTGCCCGTTGCTATCCAGCACCCGTCGATCTATGATGTAGTGCTTGAAGGATGTGTCGGACTGAAACCACTCTTCACACATCTTCTTCTGGAAGTCAAGAAAAGTGATGTCATCCAAGCGCCTGCCATGTAGGCCACCGGTTTTAGGTAGCAACGGCATATCAACCCACTCACATGTAAGCAAAATGCCTTCAGGGCAAGCAGACATGGAATCACATTTCGCTGCGATGCTCGTCTAAATGCCTGCACATAGACCACAAGTTTTACCGGTGCATAAGGAAGTCTTTATCAGAGTTTCCCCGGCTCAGACTCCGCTTCATATGCTCTCCGAATTTGCATCATACGCTCTATCTCGGATCAAAACTGAAGCTGTCCTAGCTCCACATCCGATTGGTGCACTCTACCCGGGATCAAACTGAAGTGGGATCTCTAGGTCGGAACCGCTCACTCCTCAGGGTCTTCGCCTGCTAATGGCATGTGGTCATCGCTATCATAGTCCATCTCGTCACTGCCACGCATTCGCTTATGTGACGGTGATGGTGGAGTGGGGTCCAAGTCAATGACTCCAATCGCATCTGGATTCGAAAGCATCATGGCAAACGAACCTTCTCCTTCAACACACTCCTCTTTCACCTTTGTCATGATGCCTGAGGGCGAAGGTGCCGCCGACAATGAAGGCGCCATCCCTGAGGGCGAAGGTGCCGCCGACGATGAAGGTGCCATCGAGGCGACAGAGGTGGACTTGGCTGGCATCGAGAGTGTATCTTCAGAGCATAAAAAATTAGGGCAGATTCGGCCTGAGAACGGCAAGTCGGGTTTGATCTCATTGTACCTCTGTGAGCTCTCAGTGAAGAGGTTGGCTTCAAACACAACTCTTGTCCGCGCAGGCTTCTGCTGTGTCTCTGTGAGCATGGACATAAGATCATGAGACCATTGGCGCTTCTGAGCCCAGTCCGCAGGCTGATCTGGAATGCCTTGGCGCATATCATCAATCACCTTCTGGCCAACAGGGCTGAGGAAATCCTTGTTGCCATTGATGTAGGGAACGCGAGTGACGGGCCCTTTCGAAGTGCCAGCCTTCCGAAAGAAGACTGCGTGGTTCATGTTGACCACAAAGTGAGCTCGTTTGAGGCATGCCATGATGTCTTGTCTGCTTGCCTTTTCGTTGAAGGCTGGCTTGATCATCTCAAAGAAAATCTCGAAGGATGTTGTCGTATCGCATGTGTCATCAGGTTCTGCATTCTCGTCCACCTTGTTGTCACACACCACACGTAGCTGGTGTTGCACGAACCGAGCGGCTGTCCATCGTTCAACCGTGTGGCACTCAAGCAATGTGCTGTCAAGAAAACTCTTGAGCTTGGGAATCGGCAGTGTGTTCATATCTGGATCATCCAGAATGTCTGGCCGATGCTTCTCGCCAGACTCGCCACGCAATTGATCCAAGGACGCACAAATTCTGAAACCCGGCCTGATGGTTGGATCTAGATTGTCTCGGAGCAGGTGATACTCACTGACCGCCATTGCAATCGCTTCTGCTGCCGGCGTTTTTCCCTTTTCGGCCAGGCCAAGGAAGACAAGAGTTTTCGCTTTCAGTTCGCCAAGAAGATGCACGAGCACCTCGTCTAACAGCCAGCCCGAGAGGTCGTGGAGAGTCAGATAGAACTTCTCCACAGTTTTCGCATAGACATTACCACTTGTGAGCCCTCGAAGACACTCCTTCACCAAGCCTGCCGACCATCCATGGAGTGGACTCTCTGCACGCTTGGTTTCAATCTCTGCCCATTCGATCTGCTGGTTGCCCATGTTAGTCCGCGGCCCGTTAGACTTGATGTAAGCAAAGCCGTTTTGAAGATCATCAGTCTCTTGTTTCGGCTTGGGCTCCTTGGGAGGCTTGGGCGATATCTGAGTGTAGTAGGCCAGCCAGTGCGACATCTCCTTGAGCATCAACTGAATGGCCAATGGTCCAGCACGAAAGTTGGGTGTGAAATCAATCATCTTCAATGTCCCATACGCGATGTCCTCGACGGTTCGGATGTTTGTCTTGTTCTCGAACGTGTAGCACTTCAAGATAACGCAGTCCGTGATGCTGGTCTTGATGATAGCAAGCTGCATCTTGAAAGGAGCGCAGATCTCTACTTTGGGACAAAATGGAGGCGGAAGCTGATCATATTGGTTCTGCAACATGCGTTCTTCAAGCCCTTCGAAATCCACAGCAGAGAATTTCACATCCGTGATCATGTCAACGACAAACTTGGCGAGGTAGCGGCCTTCAACGTTCTTGAGCGGTAGATCTTCCACACAGCCGTTCGCATCATCCTGTTTGGAGATCAAGGGAGTGCTCACTGGAGTGAAGTCGTACGACCTGATGTCATTGAGAGCACGAGCGTACGCCGAAGGTTGTCCAGGCATTGCTGGAAAAGAAAATGCTTGGCGATGACCACACAACAGGACAGATATAACCAGAGACTCCGGTTATAACAGGACTCCTTGTCCATTACCTGCACATGCTTGTCAATGTGCATTTGCACTGCGCGTGAGCGTTTTCGATAGCACATGCATACACAGCTCTCGCCACACTCAACCATCAAGGATACACCGCCTCACTACAATAAATGCAGAAAGCACGTTTCTGTCAGCCCCGCGGGAAGAAGTGTGCTGCTACAGTGAACCTGTATGTTCACTAGGCGTTTGCCCATGCCTTGTGGGCGTTTGCCAAATGCTGGAGCGCATCTTTGAGAATGCGACGCTTCTTCTGCGATTCCCCAATCTGGTCCTCCAAAACAGTGAGACTCTGAAAGGCGTCATGCCATTCAGGCTCCCATTTTGTGATATCTACACACTCACTGTCAGCAGGTTGGCGTGCCGCATTTGAGCTTGAGGCCTGTGGCGTCGCACTGGAATCCGACGAGGACGAACTGGATGACGAGTCACTATCTGAGTCGCCCCCACTCTCTATGTTGGAGTGCCCCTCGCTCATGGTGATGGCCCCGTTGCCATTGGAGATGTTCCCTGCATTCTTGTTGTCGTCCCGGCTATCTTTGCTTGAGTGCCCCTCGCCCATGGTGATAGCTTTCTTGCCCTTGGACTTCTGCTTGTCTGGAGCCTCTTGAGTATCCGAGTTAGCCTCCTCGATGGGGTCCTCCACACTGCCGTCCGTGATGGCATGGACTGTGCCCGCATTTTGTTTGGTTCTGGTGCGCTTCTTCTCCTTCATGAGCCAAGCATGTAGTTTCTCTTGCACGGTGTCATTCCATCCACCACTCATGCCACGAGGTAGCCCGGCATCCCGCTGTAGATAGTTGATGTAATGGTTGATAGCCGTCTTGTCCAGATTTCGCTTGCTGGGATGTGAGGGCACTACACCGCTAACGATGTCGGCTCTCAGCTTTGCACAATCTGGAACTGTACAACTACATGAGGGTACAGTGTGGTCAACATCACGCCCGTCTTTGACTTGCGAGAGCTGAAGCACACAAGCGCCGTTTCCGAGGATTTCCATCATGCCCGATACACGAGCTGCTCGCTTCATGGTGCTAACTTGCTAAGTCTCACGACTCGAGCATGTAGACACTGCAATATGAGAACATGGTGCTCGAAACAGTGTCTGGTTATAACCACCACTCCCAGGTCATAACTCGCATGTTTGTTGAGTGTCTAAATGCAGCCGAGGCGCAATCAACATAGGCGACCATATAGTATACGTATATTTATGAGCAGAAAAGATACGGGGGACACTGCTTGCGATTCAATATTTGAGGGGAAGAAAAGATACGGGGAGCACTTCTTGCGATTCAGAATTTTAGGAGTATGTAATACAGAAAATTATATTACATATATGATAATATGTGATGCCACGGCAGCATCAGCTGCGGTCGAAGTACCTCGGCAGGAGCACCATTAAACCATTAAACCATTAAACCATTAAACCAATGGTTTCCCCCTTATGAGAATCCCTTAAACCATTAAACCATTAAACCATTAAACCATTAAACCAATGGTTTTCCCCATATGAAAATCCCTTAAACCATTAAACCATTAAACCATTAAACCAATGGTTTTCCCCATATGAAAATCCCTTAAACCATTAAACCATTAAACCATTAAACCAATGGTTCCCCCCCCCCTGAACATGGTTTAATGGTTTAGTGGATTCTCATATGGGGGAAACCATTGGTTTAATGGTTTAATGGTTTAATGGTTTAATGGTTTAATGGTTTAATGGATTCTCATATGGGGGAAACCATTGGTTTAATGGTTTAATGGTTTAATGGTTTAATGGTTTAATGGTTTAATGGATTCTCATATGGGGGAAACCATTGGTTTAATGGTTTAATGGTTTAATGGTTTAATGGTTTAGTGGATTTTCATATGGGGAAAACCATTGGTTTAATGGTTTAATGGTTTAATGGTTTAATGGTTTGAGGGATTCTTGGTTAAATGGTTTCAGGGAATGTGCAAAAACACAGGGGAACCGCTATAGGCGGTGACCCATATATATATATATGTGCAATATGCATTTATAGGGTTTAGGGCACAGCAGAGGTTGACGCTCTGAGCATCCCTGAAGCCCTAAGCCCTAAACCCTAAGCCACGACCACCGGAAATAAGATCTCCTGGCCTTTCTCAGCGCTTCAGACCCTAGCCTCGGCACAGGCGTGGTGCTTTCTTGACAAACACAGGGTTTAGGGTAGGTTTAGGGTTTAGGGTAGTTTAGGGTTTAGGGTTACCAAGGCAGGGTTTAGGGTTTCGCGTTTAAGGCTTAGATGGATCAGAAACCAAGAGCTCATTTGAGTCTTCTGTGTGGATGTAGGGCAGAGGTACTGGCACGCGTTGCGGTTGACTCCTGAACGCTGCTGTCAATGCGATCAGCAGCAAGAAGCCCTGCATCCCCATCCTTGCAAGCCTCATACAAGTCTTGCGCTGGCCTCTTGCTGTGGCTGGACCGCCTTTTCGTGGGGATTTACGGAGGACTGCTTGGGGTGCTGACGGAATCAGAAAACCCAAGAACACGCTGAGAAACCGATCCGGACTGATCTTCAGCCAAGAGGCTTGGACGAGCCTGTCGATCAGTGTCGGCTCTCTTCGTGCGGCGTGGCACTCACACAGTATGCCGCATGCGCATTAGGGCCCATTAGGGGCCTGTGCTGGCTCTCCAAGCCTCCAACCCCTCGAGTCTCCGAATCTCCCGTCTCAGCCTCTGCCTCTCTCCTCCGCGTCAAGCACTCCGCTGGCGGCACGAAGGAGAGCCTCTAGACTTTCGCGTGTGTGAGAGAAAGAGAGAGAGAGAGAGAGAGAGAGAGAGAGAGAGAACGAGAGAGAGAGAGAGAGCGAGAGCGAGAGAGCGAAACGAACAGTGAGCAGGAAGCGGGAGAGAAGCGAGAGGGCGACAGGGCGACAGGGAGGGAGGGAGAGAGAAGAGCGGGAGCGACATGAGAGCGGACGAGAGCGGGGAGAGGGAGAGAGGGGGGGGGGGGGAGGGGGGAGGGGAGGAAGGGGGCAGGGGGGGAGAGGGGAGAGGGGAGAGGGCAGAGGGGGGAGGGGGGATGGCGGAGAGGGGAGAGGGGAGAGGGGAGGGGGGAGAGGGGAGGACAGAGAGGGGAGAGGGGAGGGAGGGGAATAGCAAGAGCAGAGGCAATGCCTTGTCATGCACCTGTACAACTTCTCCCGGATTACCCCTAAACCCTTAACCCTAAACCCTAAACCCACAACTCTACACCCTACACCCTTAACCCTAAACCCTTGCAGCGCACAAGAGAGCGTGAGCTTGAGAGCTCTCAAATTTACTCAGGCCTCCTCCTCTGCCTGGCCGGACTTGGCCCAGTCCTCTTCCAGAAGGCGCCTGGCGCAAATACTAGGGTTTAGGGTTTAATGGGTTCAGGGTTCAGGGTTCAGGGTTCAGGGTCTCGGGTTTGGGGTTTAGGGTTCAGGGTTTTGTGTTCAAGGCAGTAGATGAGAAAGATGGCGCAGGAGACCGATGATATAGAATGGGCCGCGGAAGTTGAGAAGTCTTGGGAGCCTTGGGTGGCGGGCGGTGGGACTCCATGTGCACCTCCCTGAGGGGGGGGGGGGGGGGGGGGGGGGGGGGGGGGGGGGGGGGGGGGGGCCACCGGAGAGAGTCTTCCCACACTGTATGCGGCTATTTCTGGAGTTCCTGAATCTTTGGGGGGGCGAGTTGCTGCAGGGGAATGCGGGTAGAGAAGGCATGACATGGCCCAGAAAAGAGCCTCCGAAAACCTCAAATAGCTCATAACGTGCTTTCAGCTGAGAGGGGATTAAAAATCCCAAAGCCCAGGGCACCCATGCCAGCGCCAGGGTCCCCTCGATCCACCAAAGACTGCGGAAAACAGGGCGTGCGGCGTGCAGCCGAGGTTCAGAGTTCTTGAGGCTTGCGGTGCAACCATGCGAATATAAATCTTCTAAACCCCAAGGAAGGCCAGAAGCCAATTCGAAGGTGTGCTTGCGCACTAGTACTGGCCTGCACATGACTAGAAGCACACTTACACACCTCAAACCCAAGTCGCTGCACCCTTCAAGCCTCTGAAGCCAGCCTGGATCCCTGCACCCTGAATCAACGAAGGTCAAGGACAATCCCCTGTCCCCTTTGGCAAGGCAAGACGTGCCAAGGCCGCAAAACCTCAGGCAGTGTGCTTCAAATAGCACTCAGGAGCATTCGGCAGAACGTGTGCTTCCATGCCCGTTTACTTTCCTTGGGGCTGCGGACTTCAAGAACTCAGAAGTCCTGAAATGTAGATGAGAAAACCCTCGAACCAAACAGGAGACGGGCTCTGAGGACCAATGATGCGCAATGAGCCGCAATGAGCCGAGCCTAGAAGAAAGCCCTGTAAGACCGAAACCGCAAGATACTTCCTTATAGGTTTACACCCTAAACGACCTAAACCCTACAAATGCCTCAATAAGGGAGGAGGCCTTTGGGTAACGACTTACAAGCCTAACCTAACCCTAACAAGAGGAGAAGGGACCACTGTGTAGTGTACTTCTCTGGGTAGGCCTTTAAGCCCTCTGAAATATATGTGTACTTATAAAAAAAAAAATATATATATATAGAGATAGGGTCCCTTATAAACCCAAATAAGGAAAATATCAATTTTCCCAAAGGCCAACCTAGTTCTTTAAGCACCTACATGAATGCCATCACGCCGCCAGCGGGAAAGGTGATGTGGCCACCCTGCATCGGTTCCGTGCCTGTGAAGGTTTATGCATTATACGGTCTACAGGGTCAGAACATGGTTTAGGGTTTAGGGTTTAGGTTTAGGGTTTAAGGTTTAGGGTTTAGGGTTTAGGGTTTAGGGGTTTGTGCACTCATGTAGGGCAGGGGGGGGAGGTGGGCCAAGGAGGCGTGGATGACAGCTCTCGTGCCCTATCGTGCACATCGGCACAAGCAGGGACAGCGCCATGATATCCTTGGCCAAACTGGCTTCCATTTCTCGACCATCTGGAGCTGCAAGGCAGCTGACCCCCAAACCCCTTCAAACTCCAAGCCATGATGGTATCTGCTTGATACTTCTTTGTGATACTACTTGGCCAAGGCGCAACTTTATTGTTTTTGTGAAGGTCCGAACCCGAGCCCCTGAACCAACGGCCTTCCGCAGGGCCGCCAGCTTCACCACGTTCCAAGTCTGGGCACCCTCACCTGCTTAGACCCAGTAGGAGCCTAATCCGAGCATCTGTTGAATTAACGCCTCCACATATAAAGGTTTTTTTTGGCGAACATCCGGCTGCAAGACTGCTTTCCATTACGGGGGTTTTCGCATGGGGAAATACCACCACATTTCAAGAAAATTCTCCGGGGAGGGTTCAACAATCTGCCTGCAGGCTTCTTTTGTTGCTTGCTGAGCTGCAGTTTGGATCGGTGAAACTAATGCGTTCCTATTGTTTTTAATAGAGAATCAATACATTGCTATGGTCTTGCTATTGCAGCCCCCTGCTTTCTTATTGCGGTGGGGGGGTGGGGGGGCCCAATTAAACAGATGCTCGGATGAGGAATCAAAAGGGGTGCCCGTATTGGTTGAGAGGGGCTTCTAAGGTGCCCTTGCTGGTTTGGAGGGGCAGGACCTAAATTCTAAACAAAGGGGAATAAGGGCCCTGCGCCCAACACCAGAGCTACGGTCTAAGGCTCGTCCTTGCATATTTTGTCGGTCGACTCCTTTGTCTTGGACACGATTCTTCTGTCCAGGTGTTTGTGGGATTCCTTCCTACCCCCCCCCCCCCCCCCCCCCCCCCCCCCCCCCAGGGTTTAGGGACTACTGGTCCCTGCCACACAAAGACCACAAAAAGGCGCAACTGTGCTTCAATGATGCCCCGTATTTTGGGGAAAGGCGTACTTGTCAGGTAGGACCCAAACCCTTTGCGTAAGCTCAGAAATAACAGAACCACATTGACCTTGGCACCGGGGCTATTTCTTGACTTAAACCTGCAACAATCGCGACGACTGGCAAACATACATTGCATATCTAATTCCGGCTCGGAAGTTCAGTGACAACGAAGAAACCGAGGCAACACTAGCCTCCAAAACAGCCCTCAGCACAACACACTGCCCCTCTCCCCCCCCCCCTCCCCACCACCAAACAAGGCCGAGCCTAGCATCCACAGCGGCAAGTCCTCACGGTGTGCGGCTTGGGGGTGGGATGTGCAAGCGACCGGGTCTCATGACCGCTGGAAGGAATGGGAGGAGAAGGGCTTGCGGTTCCATTTGGGATGTGCCCTTCTACTAACAGCCCCTAGTAGGGATTATATAACCCCCCCCAAGGTTGCATCGCCACAAATTCTGTCCACCCCGAAAATTACCACATCTGACTAGGGACTCGGCAACCTTGCGCTTCCACCCGAGGGTTTAGGCTACCCAACTTGCTTTGATTTCATGGACCTGACATGTTCAGAGCCAAGTAGCCATTCAAGCCTATGGCCAACCGAGCTTTCATAATTCAGGCAGCAGCAAGCCACCCCCCAAGCCCGGTGCAGGCCCTAGACTCCACACCCTACACTATAAGGCTCTAAACGCAAGACGCGAAGCTGATCCAAACCCTACACCGTAAGCCCTACTGTAAGGCTCATCCTGGACCCCAATTTTAATCCCTGAACCCTAAACTACGACCACCACTACGATGATGACGACTACTCTATACCCGATGAGTAAACCCTCTAAACCCTAAACCCCGAAACCAATACTCGGGACCCTCGGCCCTTGAAGTTCCCAAACTCGAAATGTGCCCCAACCCGGTCCACAGCCGCCATCGCCGCCCAGAAGCGCCGAAGCGCCACGGCGCCCACGCCCTTCGACCGAGGCACATGGGGTAGGGTTTAGGGTTTAGGGTTTAGGTTTTAGGGTTTAGGGTTTAGGGTTTAGAGTTTAGGGTTTAGGGTTTAGGGTTTAGGGTTTAGGGTTTAGAGTTTAGGGTTTAGGGTTTAGGGTTTAGGGTTTAGGGTTTAGGGTGAAACCCATTAGGGTCCCTGTTTGGGTCCTTGGAAAAGGGTGCCGCAATATGTCGAGGGCCCATAACGAAGTTGTAGGGAGCTACGGACCCGCATAGGCTTAGCTAAGCTTAGAAGTTTAGGGTTTTCGGTGTTTAGGGTGTTGGGGGTATTTAGGGCTCGGAGGGCTTTGGAGGGTTATCTTGCAGTCTTATCATCGCCAGCGAAGGACGCTGGGTAGGGCAGTGAGTCCGATGAACAAGCAAAGCCCTAAACCCTAAACCCTAAACCCGAAACCCTGAACCCTCAACCCTAAACCCTAAACCCTGCACAGGACCCTAAAGGGCCCTAGGCCCCAAACCGTAAACCCTAAACAAGTCTAGAGGGCCTCTTACAGTCTTACAGGGGCTGGCGCGTTCGCCGGATAGGGCAGTACCCGCTGGAGTCCACCCAGCAGACAATTTCAGACCCTCGAGTCCAAAATCTCTGAAAAGGCTTGGAATAGGGCTTAGGGTTTAGGGTTTGGGGTTTCGGGTTCAGGGTTTATATATTTGCGTATAATAAAAATAAATAAATAAATAAATAAATATATATATCTCTCTCTCTCTCTCTTGTATTCTGCTGAGCTTGTTACACAACAAACATGTCGAGATCCAAAGATGCTAAACCGCATGCACATGCCGATGTGGGCAGTTCTCCAAATTAGGGCCCCCTTACTCGAAGGGTAACGTGCCGTACCACATAGTTCGGGGCCGTAACAAGGTACCCTCATTTAGAGAACTACCCATATGGCTATCGAGGCCTAAAGCCAACCCTAAACCCCAAACCCTAAACCCTAAACCCTAAACCCTAAACCCGAAACCCCCTTGGGCGACCCATTTTCCACGCAGCGCGCGTGTCAGCTCTTCTGCGAAGGCGCAGCCACCGAACCCCTGCCCCCTTAACCTCCAAGCAAAGCTCCTGTCATGCCTGGGCCACTCAACATCTCGAAACCCTAAACCCTAAACCCTAAACCCTAAACCCTAAACCCTAAACCCCTACACTTCAAGCTTCGGCTTCCGTATCATCCAGAGCACGTGGCTCGAGCCCGGCTCTGCTCGGATGATCCTGGCGGCTCCGGCTTCGTCGCAAGGTCTTAAGGCTCTAACGTGGGGTGTTTGGGTTTAGGGTTTAGGGTTTAGGGTTTAGGGTTTAGGGTTTAGGGTTTGGGGTTTGGGGTTTAGGGTTTAGGGTTTGGGGTTTGGGGTTTGGGGTTTGGGGTTTAGGATTAGGGATTAGGGTTTAGGATTCAGGGTTGCGGATTTAGGGGTCGAGATTCACGTGTTCCCTTGCTGCTAGCTGCATGGTCCGAATATATCTTATGTAAAGCAGTCGGGCTCTGCACGCAGATGCCAGCACAGCGCACTCTTGTTGAGTCGCGCGTTTTGGGCGGAGGCAACACTGCACCATGAGGAAGTGGTGCTGCTACCCTGTCAGTAAGTAAGAAGAACACAGTAGCATGTATAACAGACTGATCAGAAACTTTGAAAAAGAATAAAAAGCACGATCACAACCACAGCTATAGTGATAGTAACTATGTCACATGCTCCTGAACTCCAGCGGATCATCTCCCACGCGTGCGTTGTGGTGCTCCACAAACTTCTGCACGTCCTTCTCATGGCCGCATGGAGTGTAGGCCGGTGTTTTTTCCTCTTTTGTGGTGGGAGGGGGGGGCGGGGAGCCGACCCCAACCGATTGTAGCTTACAACCATTAAGCCCATCCGCTTTTCGCCATCAAGGCTACCAAACTGAAGCTAAAAAAACACCGTCCTGTCTGACAGCCGCCCAGCCGAAGTCATCACCAAACCTCTCGTGGCTGGGGTGGTGTTACATGGCATGCTGAACGGGCTTCACCGGACATTGCAGGCCTGGACAGGGCGTACGTAAATCGCTGTGCGTCGTACGGTTATTCAAACCCAGGATATCCGGCTGCAGATCGTTGCCGGAGTGGCCGAAAATGCCAGAGCTCTACGAGCCTTCCCAAACATTGTGTGAATGCATCGTTGGTTGGTGCACTGTCAGACCTGCAATGACATGTGGGAGCTTACGAAAACGAGGGACTCCAAATACAAACCACCCCAAATAGTAGGATTCCCGGCTAATAAGGACCCCCCCAATAAGGGTACCTCCAAAATCGTAAACCCCCCCAAATTCACTAGTGACCATGGCAAGCTCGGCCGAGGTTCTATACCCTCTGCTCCTCTTTTGCATTCTCGTTAAATAAGAAAAAATCATCACCAAACTCCTTTCTCCCTAACCACTTACTGGCCGGCAATCACACTCCCCACAATTCCCCCGCCCCGCAAACCCTAACGCCTTAAATCCCACAGCCGTCCCGTGACTCAGATCTGCCCTCTGCGCGACCACGTGGCATGATGCCGCCCGGCTGTAGGATGTCGTAGTAGAGCGACAGCTCCTGCATCTTACCTTGCCCTTGCCTTCAGAGATTGGGTTTTTTAATAGTGTCTTCAAAAAGCCTGCACCTCCTCTACTTCTCAGGGCAGCGCGGAACAGCCTACCACTGCGCATGAGGGGCTTTGGGGCTACTCGTTGTTGGGTCTGCGGGCTGGTGGATGGCCGTGGATGTGTGTACAAAGGGATCGCGGAACAATCCGACCTCAATGAACCTGAGAATTTCTCCATAAGCACAACGCCTGCACCCCAAGCCTCCCACAGTCTTTCAAACTCCTCCAGCCCGCTGCTTCGATGCAAACCTCGATAAGAAGGTCTAGCATACTTGACAAGCTCTGTTTCTTCCCGTAGACATCCCAGAACTCGCGATTGAGGTCATCACGATCCGGACACACACACACACACACACACTCACACACACACGCACATGTGGCCCCACACTCCCTGTGCTTGTGTGTGCAACAGGGGTTTTGCGATTCCTGTCTGAACAGTATCGAGGGTCTGCTTCAACTATGCTGACCTGAAGTATAGAAGAGGCAGGAAGTCACACGTACAAAAACCCAACTGCTGCTTGTATGCATATTGGTCGACATCGATGCAGAAGAGCTCTACTGAAACAGAGCGATGACAACGCGTTGTCAATCACAACCCTTTGCCCTTTAGCACTCAGCAAGACTACCCTTCCCCCCCCAACCAACCCTAAACCCGCCCACCCCCCCCCCCCCCCCCCCCCCCAAAAAAAAACAAAACAACAAAAGACAGCGCTCCAGGAACGTCTCATCCAACTCGTGGGCTGAATCCAGAAAGATCAGGTCCTGCAAGGATTGGGCATCACACATCAAAGGGAGGGACCCTGATCGGGGACCCTGGGGGGAGTGTGAGGGCTACTTCGGTCTATCGGGAGTATATAAGGCATATAGGGCCATACAGGGGAATAGGATTAAGGATCCCTTCTAGGTATCCTTCCTTGTATCCCTTGCGCACAGAAGGCCTGGCCCTAAGTCTCTCAGACCAACAGCTCAGCGTCCATGCGAGGTCGGGTCCGGGTAAAAGCCCTTCTCAATCAGCCATCGGGCACCCACGGTAGAAGTTGCCTGTCGCAGGCAGTGTGGGCGTTCTTGTTTCGGGGCTCCTGTGGCGTTTTCAAGCGAGATTGGGTTCCAGGTGCAGCTTGCGTGGGGTTTCCATAGGTTTCGGGGAAACTGCGGAACTGCGCCCACCCCGCATTGGGGCAAAGAGCCCGTGCCTGGAATGGCAGAATGTGATTCCGCGACACCTGACATGCCCAAACAGATGCGTCAGAGAGGGTGAGACAGGGAATGTGAATCTGAAACTCTACTTTGCCGCCCAGAAAACCAGGAAACCCAAGACCTTCGAAGTTGAAGTGCCACCGCATGACGCGAGAGATGTTCGTGCGACAAAGTGTCACTTCGGTTGACCGCGAACTGCACATTGGCCATAAACTGGTCAAACACCATCATGCGGCCATCGATGATCTTGACCTCTTGCAGGCATGCACAGGCCGAGAAAACAGGCAAACCAGCACACTCCACCAAAAGCAACCCATCGCAACAGCCGTGAGCCAGAGATTTCCTCGGTCCAAGCCTATCGCTTAGGGCTTAGGCTTTAGAACTTGGTTTGGGGATTAGGGCTCAGGGCATGTAGTATTTGGTGCAGGGTATGTAGAACTTGCAGCGTGAGATGTCACAAGGGCCACGCCGCTAGTGTGCCTGAACAGATGTCACAGGCGACCCCTCCCCCAGAAACATCTAAAAGTCCAAAACCAACCTCAGAAAGCATGTGGAAGTCCCAAACCAAACCCTCAACAACTAGGAGCTGGCAACCAGAAGCGCTGAAAACTGTGTTTCTATACTATATGTACATGTAAAGTATATAGCCTGTCAAACTTAAGTGTTAACGTGTGTATATACATATATATATATATATAGATAGATTGTCGATATGTTTACTTATTCTGCTATTAATGTATTTAGTTATATTGAATGTATCGATTTAACATATTCACACACATATATATATATATATATTTAAATATATATATACTGATGAATACTCATCAATTTCTGACGCTTGTGCGTGAGCTATGAAGCTTGCGCGAAAGCGGCCCACCCTGCAACGCTTCGATCCTGGGGGCGTTCGGCTTTGGGGGCGTCGGGAATAGAACTTAACCCTATAGACTTGGGATGTTCCCCTTATTCTAAGAGTCCTTTATAGGGATGATCGTACCCCCTATGATAATCCCTATATTATTAAGGACTGTTTGTATACGGGGTGAACATCCCAACCCTACACCCTAAGCAATGCCGAAAAAGCAGACCATGTGTGCTGAAGGCGTTCTGTTTGTTTGCGAACTGACATATTAAAGAGCGACTTCGCAGGTGCCGACCCGGTTTTGGTGAAAAGGGTGAGAAGCCTTCGACCTTACCGACAAAAACCCAAACCCTAAACACCAAACCCTAAACCCTAAACCCTAAACCCTAAACCCTAAACCCTAACCCCTAAACCCTAAACCCTAAACCCTAAACCCTAAACCCTAAACCCTAAACCCTAAGCCCTAAACCTTGCAATTCGGTCGAACCATCTGCACGATGACAAAGAAAATCCCTAGGATTTTCCCGCATCCTCAACTGAGGCGCTAAGCTTTTCTAAACCCTGAACCCCTAAACCCCCGAAGGCCCCTTGCATGCTTCAAGTTTCGGATCTCAGGGGCTCAAGTGTCCTTTATCCTGGCTGAAAGGTGATGCCTGCCGTGCTGTTGCAGGCTGCAGCTGCGGAGGGCTTTAGAGGGTTTAGAGGGTTTAGGGTAAAAGGTGTTGGGGTTCTGGGACCTGACCTTCATTCCCTTATCTACTCAGAGCTACTTTAGAACCCTAAAACCCTAAACCCTAAACCCTGAACCCTGAAACCCAAAACCCTAAACCCTAAACCCCAAACCCCAAACCCTAAACCCTAAACTAAGGGCTGCTTCGGCCCGAGGCTCCTTCTGGTAGTTGGCCCACATGTTGGTGTCGCCAGTAAAGGGATCAATGCACAGGATGGGGACGCGAGGCCTGAATCTGACTGCATGCGACTGCATGCTACTCAGATACTCTGCACTATGTCTTGCATTTGTGCGACTCTGTGCAGACATCCTTGTGTGCTTGTGGAAGCTCCTCCGGAGTTCCGTTCAGGCACGAGTCCCTAAACTGAAAACAAAAAAAGGACAATCTAAACCCACCAAGACTTCCAGGACACATGTTCAGCTCGTCGAGGACGGTGGCCATGTGGATGGCGCTGTGCCCATGCAGTGACCCGACCTTCATGTGTGCACAGCGGCTCGTCACTCACACGCACCCATGCACCCACGCACCCACGTACCTCGCACACAGGCACATAAGTACGCACGCATACACGCTCTTACTCCCCCATTGGTTCACTGACTGCTTAACTTAATTTCTTCTCTTCGCAATCGTATTTGTCTTCTTCCGCTGTTTGCTGGCTCTGTCGATTGCTTGCTCCCTCTCTTTCTCTCACTCTCTCGCTCTCTCACTCACTTGGATGAAGACCTGGGAATCCTGGGCTTTCAGTGCAGCGCGTACAGACGTAGGCCTGGCACTTAACATCAAGCCTGGAGCCTCGAAGCCTGCGCTAGAAGATGCCCGAGACTCCAAGCACGCCTCCACGACGAACTTCGGCATGCCTTGCCGGGTTTAGGGCTGAGGGTTTAGGGTTGTGGTTTGGGCTTAGGGTTTAGGGTTTAGGGTTTAGGGTTTAGGGTTTAGGGTTTAGGGTTTAGGGTTTAGGGTTTAGGGTTTAGGGTTTAGGGTTTAGGGTTTAGGGTTTAGGGTTTAGGGTTAAGGGTTTGCGGTTTCGGGTTTGGGGTTTAGGGTTTATAGGGTCTAGGGGTCTAGGGGTCTAGGGGTCTAGGGGTCTAGGGGTCTAGGGGTCTAGGGTCTAGGGTCTAGGGTCTAGGGTTTAGGGTTTAGGGTTTAGGGTTTAGGGTAAACCAACCACAAAAACCTCATATCGGCGGGCCCTGAGCCGCAAACCAGCTGTAAACAGCTTCCTGTCATTAAAACCCTTTACTAGACCTACCCTTTTTGGTTTAACAGCGCCTATAAGGGAACCTAAACCCTAAGAAAAGGGAATAAGGGCCTACTCTTGGTCCTAGTTTAGCTGGAACACACAGAGAGACACACTCGGGTCCTGCCTTCGGGCATGAGCATGTCCAGAATGTTGGTGAAAAACCTGAGATACAGCAGAGCCATACATTGCCCACAATAATCTATGGAACTTTAAACTCCGTGAAGAACTAGGCCAGGTCAGTTGCACAGCAAGTCGCAACTAGCATGCTTCATGCTTCTGCCAACTGCAAGCTGAATACAGCCGGGAGAAGGCCGGATGGACCAAGGAGAATCATGCTTGAGCAGGTCAAGACGACACTGGCCCTGACTAACCAGCACCAGCATGGACTAGGCCAGGTTTCCAGGGCGTCTTACGCTGAACCCTAGACCCCTGTGTCCTGCACCCGCAACCCTGAAGTACACAAGAGGCCTCCGAGCGGCTCCGGTTTGAGGTTTGAGTGTGGGAAGTTGGAAAAGCTCGGCCGGATGCCGTACCTGACGTGTGCTGCGCCAGAAGGGTCCGGCCGACTGATTTGGGTTCAGGTTTGGGGAACTTGTTTTGGAGGGGCGGGGGGGGGGAGGGGGGGTGTCCTGCACAGTCCTGCCATCCCCACTACAGATTTTCTCGCATTCTCCGACCCAACTCGTTCTTAGGTGCCGATTGGAGAAGCTGACGACCACATGGGTGGAGTCGTCGCCGTCCACTGGCCGGTGGCCGAAAAGCTCCGCGTGAAGCTCCTCAACTCAGAGGAGGTCTCTCAAGCACCCTTTTGCCCTTTTGGGAATCGTCCCCCGTCTTGTCGGCAAGGGTTGGGGGGTTCACGTTGCATGTTAAGGGGTTAACCGTAAACACCCTAAATCCTGAACCATAAATCCGAAAACCGGACTGCATAGGGGGACTTCGAGCATGGGAGTTGAGAAGAAGGGAAAGATGTGAATTCTCCAGGGCACGCAGACGCTACAGTGCCCCAAAGTCCGGAGCTAATCAGCAAAGATCCGGCCCTGAAGCGACTCGCGCCCGCAATCATAAGCCCTTGAGCCCCTAAACCCTATAAACCCTAAACCCTAAACCCTATAAGCCCCATACTATACACCCATGGATGCTTTCAGGCACCTCGAACGTCGGAGCGCGGCCGACAGCGAGGGAGACTAATGCCCAGCGCCACGCCATGCGAGGGCTCTTGGGGCAGCTTTGGGGGGCCCTGGCAGTTTAGGGTTTAGGGTTTAGGGTTTAGGGTTTAGGGTTTAGGGCTAGGGGCTCTATGGATGGCTTTGGGGGCCGTGGGGGGGCCTTTCTTGGGGGAGGGGTTGGGGTTAGGTTAGGTTTTCTTTGCTCATTAATGTTCATACTATTTTGCGTATTTGCTTTATCGTTTATCGCATTTGTTGTTTGGGGTTTGGGGCTTAGGTTTAAGGTGTGGGAGAAAGGGCCTGTTTGATCACAACTGGTGTCGCGTGCTAGTTTATCGTTTGTCGCATATTAATATGTATAGAACTATAGTTGTTTTCGGGGACACCGTGATGGAAATTGCTTAGGCTGCTGAATTTTCGTGGAAATGAGGGGTGAAAGAGGTGATATGGGCTTGCGGATCAAGGGATGGCATTCTCATGGGTTAAGGGCTGCAAGGGTTGCAAGGGGGCTCAGGATGCCTCCTGTGTGTGCTGGGCCAACGGCAACGCAGTCCTTGATGCCCAAGGGGTGCGCCCGCGAGTTCGAACTTGTCCAAAGCATTCCCCCCCCCCCTGCGCACTCCTGGAGGAGTTGAGTCTACATGACAAAGGCGCAACAGAAGCTAAACACCACTCTGCCAGAAGAAGCAACGACTTGTGGCAGCTCTCACTGCTCGTTGAGGAGAGCTGGGCAGCGGGGCAAGACGATGGCAATGATTAACGCATCACGCATTTCGAATACTTGAGCTTTTGGTGGGTCCGGCTTATGGTACGACGTACGAGTTCGGCCTAAGCCCTACTAGCGATTGCTGCTGCCAGGAGAGAGCAACCGAACTTGGGATCGTGGCTTGAAATGCAGTCTTGGTCAAAAGCCGCCTCGATGCGCACGGTGGGTCCGCTTGATGGCCCTGTAGCAGCGGTAGCTTTCAGCCGGGGGCGCCCTGAGTTTCTACAGAGGTTGGGGGTTTGGGGTTTAGGGTTTAGGGTTTGGGGTTTAGGGTTTTTGGTTTAAGTTTAGGGTTTAGGGTTTAGGGTTTAGGGTGAAGGATTCAGGGTTCAGGGTTCAGGGTTTAGGGTTTAGGGTTTAGGCAGGGTTTAGGGTTTAGGGTTTAGGGTTTAGGGTTTAGGGTTTAGGGTTTAGGGTTTAGGGTTTAGGGTTTAGGGTTTAGGGTTTAGGGTTTAGGGTTTAGGGTTTAGGGTTTAGGGTTTAGGGTTTGGGTTTAGGGTTTAGGGCAAGGGATTCCCAGCTGTTTACACAAGCAGGGCCTGGGTTCTTCAGCATCCTGAGAACTAGTATAAGTTGGGATGTTCCGCCCTTTGCTAACAGGATTATGATACTAGAATCCCTGTGAAGGACTGTTGGTATAAGGGGGAAGATCCCAAAGTATAAGCCTCCACCTTGGGCCTCAACAAAGTGAATTTTAGGACAGCGCTGTTCCCCGTTGAGCTGCCTGGGAGGAGTTCCAAGATTCTCTCCACCTCCAGGGAAGGGTGGTTTAGGGTTTAGGGTTCAGGGTTTAGGGCTTGGATGTTTCTGCTTGGGCGCGCTAACTGCAGATTTGGGATGGGAAGCAGCAAAGAATGCACGATGCAAAGCTGTGAAGGGATCGTGGGTTTTTTTTCTCGGCACTTTGAGGACGTTCCACGGTCATGAAGCACGGCACTCCCGGCTGTGAGACTGGGAGCTGCTCACTGCACGTTTTGCGACAACCTCAATGACTAGAGTTGGCTACGCAAACAAGTTTTTCACTTGCCCTTGCTGCACCGCTTAGATATTTTGATCTCATCTGCCCCAGTCCTGCGAAGCCCCAGAATGTAGAACTCCCACGACACGACCATTCTACTTCGTGTAGCTACAACTGCCATAAGCGGGCAACTGCATGAACAGCTTACCACGCGCGGGGTGGAGGGGGTTGCTGCAGATTCGCTAATGTAGGGCCGCTAATGTAGGGCCTTTAATGATTAGAATAGGGTTTGGAGGATATGAAGTAGGGTTTATATTGCTACTGTTGGTGAGTGTATGTAAGGTTCCTGTTTAATACTGGTGAGTGTATAAGGAATATAAACCCTGCCTCATATATTCGTATCATTCTATAGGGACGATAAGGGAATATAAGGGAATATTATCAGTATTTATCCGACCCCCATATTCCCTCGGACCATTGGATTCCTGCAAGAAAGCTCCACCATGGTTTCGCCTGCCCGCCCGGCAAAGGTCGCTTCGAGGCCTCGGCAGCGTGGCTTCGAGCTTCGGGAAAGCGCAAGAATCAGGGTTTAGGGTTTAGGGTTTAGGGTTCAGGGTTTAGGGTTTAGGGTTTAGGGTTTAGGGCTGATAAGGTTTCGGGGGTTAAGGTTAAGGCATGTAAGGCTGCAGATGTCGAAGTCTGAAAACAAGCAGAACCCGTCCGTCAGACACATTTATTCTCTACTCAGGCCTTCATCAGTGCCCACACATGGGACAGCCTAGGAGATTGCCCAATTTGAACCAACATGCAAAGTCCATAATCTGGGCCCCTGACAGGGTATCTTTTCGAGGTGCATAAGACATGTTTGAGAATCGGGGTGGCAATGACAATACTCGGGAATTTCAATCGAAGATGTTTCCACAGCAGCAGAGAATTCCGCCCCAGATCACTAAACTTGTCTATGTGACGTGGTCTGGTGCCATAATGGGGTGACAGCTACTTAGAATCCATGATAGGAGTCGGCTATGTTTCAACATGTTTACTGCAGTTTGCTGTAGGGTTGAGTTGCTGACACCCCGCTCATTTACCTGCAGAGCTGGCCAGAAAACACCAGAGTTGTAGACAGCCTAAGCTCCCAGGGCTTGGGGTAGCAGAGTGCAGACACCCAGGTCGCCCTAAACTCTAAAACAAAAACTCGGGCCTTGTTTTCAAAGGCCGTCGAAGGTTTACTGGATCATTCTGATGACACCCGAACAATGTATGCGGACCCCAAACCATGGGACGATTCCTTGCCCCTGAATCACTGAAAACACTGGGACAAGTAAATTCTGGGTTCAGGAAGGGGAAGGTTGACGAATCCAACGTCTGAAGCCCCACAGCTCTGAACCTCACGCTCGGAGCAGCTAAAAAAAGTGAACTTGTAATCCTGAAGCCCGTCAAAGGCACGCACCTCGGCTGTCTTTGCCATTTTCGGGTGATCCTTGTGAACCTGAAGCGCACACACACACACACACAGTGCAGTAGCACAATACCAGAAGTGGAGGTACACAGAGTTTTCGGACAGACGTTTCGGGATTATCAGGATGTTCCACGGCTTCTGCAAAAAACTCCTCGCGTCACCGGGCGTGGCGCGTGCGCACGCGCTCGTGCGCCTTTGATTGAGGGACAGTCCGCGCCTGGGGTGCCCCACTAGGGTCAAAAGGTTGACAGGGTTTTACAGTTGTTGTTTACATATATATATATATATATGTAAAGAGAGAGAGAGAGAGAGAGAGAGAGAGAGGGAGGGAGAGCTTATTTTTTGCATGGTTTGTGCTTTACAGGGGTTTACTGGATAGCCTTTGCACTTAATATCGCGGCTCATGGTGTTTCCGGGATTTCTAGGACGCATCAAGGTTGCAATCTCGGGCGTGAAAGAACCCAGGGCTTCGCGCTTGCGTCGCTTGTCAACCTACCCACCCACACTGCACGCCATTAACGGTTCCTTTAGTTCTTTCTCTCTGCTTAAACGCTCCCGTGTAAGGTTTACTTCAATCTTTCTCCTTAAGCACTTCTGTCTAATACCTTTATGGCTCACTCTGAGCTTTCCGAAACTCCTGGAAGCTGTTGGAAGTCTTTCCACAGCCCATGGAAGGTGGAGTGGTTCGGATGCCCGTAGACCCTGAACCATTCACCTTAATCTTATATGGAGAGGCCCAGAGTTCGTTGCCTAGGACATGCGGCCAGACGTTGGGGTCTGCTGCTCGACGGGCGAGACCCCGCACTTAGTTTCAGTTTGAGTTCCCGTATAAAGCAGGCCTACCTGCCCGGCCTCGTCACGCGGCTTGCCAACAACCTCGACAGAACAAGGCGGGCTTAGAGTCTGTAGGGTTGGCGGATTTAGGGTTTCGGGTTTAGGGGCTGTGTTCACTTCTCACCCTCTTCCAGAAGCTCGCAAGAAGATGGCATGGAGGCTTGGGGTGGCATGGCCTCCCCAAGGATACCACAAACACGTAGGCCCAACCCTTTTTGCATCCTCAAGCCCCCCACCTAAACCCTAAACTCAAAACCCTAAACCCAAAACCCTAAACCCTTAACCCCCAGATTGCAATGTGAAAATGCAAAAAACACGAAACCCACCGAATCTTGAAGCAGGTCCGAGCAGCGAGGCTCTTCAGACCGTCGAAGCAAAAGAAAGCCTTTTGGCAAGGTCGGGGCGCTTTCCGTCCGGGTCTACCAAAAAATGCAAGAGGCATGAAGAACCCAAATCCGGACCCAAGCCCCTAAACCCTAAACCTCCTATAAACCCCTTGTGTGCAAAGGCTGGACAGCTTTTGGCATCCCCCAAAGCGGGCCCCTACTGCAGAAACAGGTTTAGGGTTTAGGGTTTAGAAATGGGGTTTCCAATACTGCCTGGCGCAGATTGCGTCTGCACTCAGATCAGATTCGAGCAGGTTCATTGGGCACTTCAGAAACCCTCGAGCACCGACAGGCTGCCCTAAACCCTAAACCCTAGACCCTAAGACCGAAACCCTAAGCCCTAAGCCCTAAACCCTAAACCCTAAACCCTAAACCCTAACCCTAACCCTAAACCCAAACCCTCTGGACCCTAAACCCGACAGCTGTGGAGTACCCAAACCCAGGCCTCCGATGATTTGGACCCAGACCTTCCACAAGGCAGGGTTTGGGGCGGGTTTAGGGTTTAGGGTTTAGGGTTTAGGGTTTAGGGTTTAGTGTTTTTGGGTTCAGGGTTTAGGGCACTTCATGCAGGGGTTTCCGGAAATATGGGTACCTGTTTGGGGAGTCCCTACAAGCCGGATTATGCTATTTTGGAGTATACCGTATATGTCCTGTCCCGGTACGACCTAACCCTAAACGCTCGTGTACCACGTCAGGACAAGTCACATTCCCCGAAACCCTTAAACCATGAACCCTAAACCACACGCCTAGACACCCCCAAACCCCTAAACCGCCAAACCCCTAAACGCCTAAACCCCTGAACCCCTGAACCCTAAACCCTAGGCACCCCTAAACCTCTAAACCCCTAAACCCCTGAACCCCTGAACCCCTCAAGCCCTAAACCCCTGAACCCCTGAACCCCTCAAGCCCTGAAGCCCTGAAGCCCTAAACCCCTAAACCCTAAACCCTAAACCCTAAACCCTAAACTTCCCTGAACCCTAAACCCTAAACCCTCCGGCAGCTCTGACCTCTTGCCCGCGACGCTCATGCGGACGCGACACACATCACCGCCACTCCGCGGGCGCTGTCTAACTCTGCATGGGTCCGGGGTTTAGGGTTTAGGGTTTCGGGTTTAGGGTTTAGGGTTTCGGGTTTAGGGTTTAGGGTTTGGGTTAGGTTCAAAGTGCCGGGAATTTGATGCTTGAACCTGTCGATGAGCGTACCCTTCCATGACTCTTGCTATTGTTCTTAGTCTTCTCAGTCGTTGTGTTGTTTCTTCTTGCTGTTCTTCTTATTGGTCTTGTTCCTGCGGCCTTATTGTTATTGTTGCTCTCAATGCCAATATTACTGTCATTCTTGTCATGCATTGTCATTCTTGGTCGCATTCTATGGAGGCCCGTTTTAATTCGGGTTTAGGGTTATCAGGGCTTAGGGCTAGGGTGTAAGGGATCAATTGTTACAGCATAGGCGGTTGAAAGAAAGCGGACGTTGCCAGGCTGCAGGAGACAAAGCGTGCGGGGTCATGGCTCGTACTGGCTGCGCGGCGATGCTGCCAAATCAGTGAGTTCCCTTTAAACCCTGAACCCTAACTAAAGCCTAAACCCCGAAGCCCGAAGATACATGAGCTAAGCTGCACTTGAATTACGGCGCGTGGCCTCTCAAACCGTTAAGCTGCACTTGAATTGCGGCGCGTGGCCTCTCAAACCGTTTCAAGGGCTTGCTACGCTAAAGAGTGTCGGACAGGGCGCACTTTTCGACCTACACACCGAGCCGCCCCTTTCGACGGCCAGGGCCCTTGTGAGAGAGGAAGCCCGGGAAATATCGCGAAGCTCGAAAAAAAGCACTTGCGAGGGATTGCGCGCGAACCATCCTGATAGATCTGATAGCCCAAACTCAGAGGATCCCAAAAAGTCTTGCCCACAGTACTAGCACAAGGTGCTACATCGGGTCCTGCCACTGGCCTACCAGAGTGTCATCCTCAGGGTTGATTGAGGCGGGGGCTAAGGCCTGAGGCAGAGCCAAGAAGACCCACCCTCACACGTCCGCACCCTAGCACCACAACCCCGAAACCCCGAAACAACAAAAACCATGGCTTCTCAAGGCTCCTGAACACCCCTGAATCTGCAGGACATGGTCAGGAGCATCCTTTTTCTGGAGAACTTCGCCGGCATGTGCCTTCGTGTGAGGCTAAGGCAGGCCTTCCAGTTGTTTAGAAGATCAAACCTCGGCGCTGTAAAGAGCTCTTAATTTGTGCCCTGGTGGGCCCCAATTATGAGCTGCAAGCCAAAACATCCAACCCTGCTCAACATGCAAGCTCCCCGGGACAGCCGGAAGTCGGGCCAGGCCCAGGCGTCAGAGCTCATCTGGGCGCGTGGGGCTACTGGGGCCCTTGCCGTGCCAAGAGTTGCAAAGCAGGAAGGACACGTCAACGCTGCAGCTCACTGTTACGGAAGGAGTGCAGTTGAAGCGTGGGGGGGGTTCACCATCCCAGGGGTTACGGCGACAGGTGCTACGGGCCCAGGATATTTTCAAGGTTGACGCCAGCGGGGATTGGAGGGATTGCTTTGGCGAAACAGTGGAGCAAGTGTGCTAATTAGGTCACCCCTTCCAAGAGGTTTCGGGCTTTTGGGTTTTAGGGTATTTGGGGTTTGGGCTCCATGCTCCAGGTCTATGAGCTTCGTGTAAAAGAAGACACAACAACCAGACACCCTAAACCCGAAACGCTCAAACCTGGTTCTGTCACTGCTGGAACCTAAGCTGGCGACGGCTCACTGCCGAGCTTGCTGCTTCCACTGTACTGCTGCGAATTTCCATCCTTTGAAGGCTGTTCAAAGGATTTTGTCATCGAGGCGCAACGTCCAGCATGCACAGGCGCCCACAATGAAACTGAATGCACGGGCACCTACATGGCCATCTTGCTGGCATCTGCTGGCATCTGGCAGCTGCAACGAGCTGCTCAGAACACCTGAGATGCGCTGCGCCACGTGTCTGTGCTACATATCTCGCACGAATGCTGCAACCCGGACCATCCTCGTGGTATCTTGGGATGCTCCCACTTATACTAACAGCCCTCAATAGGGATGAGAATAGGGGTACAATAATCCCTCTTAAGGACTGTTAGTACAAGAGGGACCATCCCAAGTAGAATCTTAGAATGCTCACTGGCAGGTGCTTTGATCTCTTGAGCCCCGGCGCCTGGGTGTCCAAGCCCACCTGCCGTGCCTTGAGCTGCAGTGCCAGGTGATGAGAATGGAGGCGATTAAGCCTTCGTTGAACCGCTTGCTCTTGCAAGAACGAGATTCTTAGTGGTATATATATATATATACATACTATGTCTGTTTCTCTTTTTTTCTTAGTATTTCTTTTTTTTGTTTGGGGGGGGGGGGGGTGGGGGGGGGGGGGGCACTTTTCACAGTGTAGTATATGAGGACTTTGACATGACTGCGATTCGGGGGGGGGGGAGAAGGTTGGTACTTTGGGCTCCGTCAAAATGCGTCCCAAGAGCATGAAGTTGCCCCCGTGCAGCCAGAGATTCTCCTCATCAGGGTGGCGCTCAGCTAGAGCTTTCTGTGAAGAACAAGTATAAGCCATGGTAGCTGCAAAGAAGCCAAGCTGCAGCCCTTCAACCCCTTGAGGAGGAAAGTGAAACCGAGAAGATTCGCCTGTGGCAGCCCAGAACTCTCAGTACCAGGGGGCTGTACCATAAGCCCACAACTGCCCACCCAATGCAGTTGCCCTCGGGCTTTGTCTCTGTGTGTGTGTCTTTGGATCGATTGAAGCTGGGCTTGAAGCTTTGAAGGCTTCGAGGTCGTTGGGGGCTTCAAGGGCTTTGGGGCCTAGGGACCCAGAACCCCAAACCCCAAACCCCAAACCCTAAACCCGAAACCCCAAGCAACATGCTCAACCCTCCTGGCCCGTCGGCTTCCACATGGCACGGAGCTCTCCTGCAATCCATTCAAAGTACTCCCCATTTCAGGGTCGATGATGCGGGCCTCTGCATATACATATATGTATGTGTATTTAGCTTTACTTTTTGCAATGCAGCACTCTATGCATGTATGTACGTAGATTTGTATGCGCTACAGCAGGAACAGTGTCGTTGACAGCTGCATTTGGTGATGTCTGAGGTCTGAAGATCAGGATCCATGCATTCTACCTCAGACCAAGCGTGAAACCCTAAACCGGCTTCAGGCCTGCGGCAGTACTCCCCCTCCCCCGACAACCCCCCCACCCACGCTAGCGTTCCAAAATCTCCAGCATGCTAGGCTTCAGGGTGCTAGGGCTCTCGCCGGCCAGCAATCCCATTCCTTGCCGAGCAAGAAACCACCGAAGCAGAGGTCAAACCTCGACCCTTAACTTCAGAACCCTTATAGAACCCTTAACTTAACTCTAAATCCTAGAGCCCAACCCGAAGACCCCACAAGCCTAAAACCCCAAAAAACCCCAAGCCCCACACCCTAAACCTGCCAAGCACTCTTCCCCGGTCCTTCCCAAGGGCCAGGGTCGCCACGGGTGTTTGAGCCAAGGCCCCACACGGGGCCCACCTCTTTCCGCTCTAGGGTGTAGGGTTGAGGGTTGAGGGTTCCGGGGTTTAGGGTTTAGGGTCTAGGGTCTTGGGGTTGGGGCCTTCGGGTTTATAGAAACCACTGCTTAAGGGTTTGGGGGCTTGGAGTGTCTAGGATTTAGGAAAGGGGGGGGGGGGGGGGGGTGTGGGATTCTGGGGGTTCACAGGGGTTTACGAGGCTTAACTTGGGGTCTGCGGAAAGGGTTTGCGCACATGGCTCCCAAGTTTCTACACGCAAAAATTTGGTGCCATTCTGGCCACTCATCTCCTTAACCTCATGTCCTTAACCTCTGCACCCAAGCGTACCAACCCGAACGTGCCAAACGGCGAGCTTTGCGCGGCTGGGGTGTTCACCCTCAATGCTTGATGCTGTGTGATTCAAGCCTCAACGCTTGATGCTTCGCGATTCACCTTAAACCGATCACTCTAAATATGTGAGAGTTTACCCTAAACCTAAACTCTAGACCCTTCAATGTTGGCAGCGCTAGTTTTCGAATGCGTGTATACACGCATAGAAATATATACATACATACATGCATACAAACATACAAACATACATACACGCATACATACATACATACATACATACATACATACATACATACATACATACATACATGCATGCATGCATACATACATACATACATACATACATGTATAGATATAGTGTGGTCTATGTGTGTATACACATCCGATATAGAGACATGATATACGACAACGTATATCTTATACATACATATATATATATATATGTATGCATGTATGTATATATATATATATATATGTATATATGTATGTATGTATACATATGCATATGTACATGTATTTGTAATTGCATAGTATATATATATATATATGTATGTACGTGCATGCGTGCATGCGCAAATCGAACACCTGGCGACATGCCTGGGACAACAAAATGCCCAAACGCACGTCCAAATCCCGGCCTTCTTTGCAACATCCTCACCTCCGCCAGGCTGGCCAACATGGAGAATCGAAGGGCTTAAGGCTTAGTTAAGGTTTGGGGGCTTTAGGGTTTCGGGGGTGTTTAGAGGTTTTGGATTTGCTTTTGGCTTTTTCGGGTGTGGCTGCACCGCAGGTATTGCGAGATTGGTGGCGTGCTTCAGGTTTAGGATGCGTGGCGTTCTGGTACCTGTACCAATGGTTATCATTGAGCCTTCCGGGTTTACCTCAGGGCCTAGGGCGGGTGGTTCTGTTCCAGAAACACTGCGAATGTGCAAAACCATGAAACTCCAAAAAGCTGAGGGCTGAACCCTAAACCCTAAACTGCCCAAGACCCGAAACCTTGACGACGTATAAGCCCTGAACCCTAAGTGGTGTAAGCCCTAACCTAGGCACCTAGACCGGAAGCCCCAGACCTTGGAGGCCCAGAAACCATCTTCTCAGAAGGACATTTTTCCGAGGAGGGGGGGAGGGGGGGTTGCCTGTGTAAAGGAACCACAAACCCCTAAAAATGGGCAATGCTCAGGCGCTGAATCCGAAAACCTCAGCCCTGGCCCTAGACCCAAAACCCAAAACCTTAAACCCAAAACCCAAAACCCCAAAACCCTAAACCCTAAACCCTAAACCCCTGGCTTGGGCCAAGGCACCGAAGATCTGGGCCAGTGGCTTGGTCATCGACTGAAAGCCTGGCAAAAGTGATTTCTGGCACTTGAGGACGGGTCCGGTTTTGGGTAAATTCGAGGTGGAAGTATGTTAGGGCTTAGGTACCCTAAACCCTAAACCCTAAACCCTAAACCCTAAACCCTATGTTCATCATCGTGAGCTTCGAGTTGGTGTGGAGGCATCTCCATTCATGAGATGTAGAGAGGCTTCGCACGCACATGCCTGGACTTGGAACATCCGCAGCTTTTCTCCAAGCGACTAAGAGACTGCCCCCCACTTAGTCAAGCAGCTCAGTGTACTACGCCGCTGCAATGAACCCGAGTTTATGGCATAAGAGGGGTTAGGAACGACGGAATGTAGTGTCTGAGTGCACTGCGGCGCCTTCGGATCTGAGGAGGTTTTGGGAACCTGTTCCGGGTTCATTGCAGAGGTGTCGTCTACACCATGCTAACCGGGGCTGTAGCCCTGCAGCAGCCTGACAATATCATCATGGTAGCACGAAGC
This sequence comes from Symbiodinium natans, assembly GCA_905221605.1. Taxonomy (NCBI): domain Eukaryota; class Dinophyceae; order Suessiales; family Symbiodiniaceae; genus Symbiodinium; species Symbiodinium natans. The sequence goes on along the minus strand of CAJNDS010002501.1, from coordinate 853,129 downwards.
GGCCACATCCACGACGTTGCGACCGTCGCTGAGCAAGCTCCTGTCGGCGCCGGCATCCAGCAACACCCGAACCAGTCCAATTTGTCCAGACTCACAAGCTGCACCCAAAGGGGTTTCACCATAAAAGGAACAAGCCCTGTTCACATTGGCGCCTGCTGCTAGCAACTCGATCGCCACCTGCATGTGGCCGGACTGGCAAGCGGCGCCCAAAGCTGTCAGTCCCCAGTTGTTTGCAACGTCTACATCTGCACCCACCATCTCCTATACTCCCCTTAGAACCTGAACAACAATAATACTTTAATATCCTCTTGGATCTTATATAAACAGACATGAACATGATTCCCAAGTTGGATATAGTCTCCATGAAGAGGCGTAGGAGGGGCAAGCAACTAGAGCCAGCGGCTGCCACGAAGGGCGTGTCGCCCTGCGGTCCGCACTGGCGGTGGGGGTCAGCACCGGCTTCGAGCAAGAGGCACGCCACTCCTTCATGGGAATTAAGGCTATTTAGGGATAATTAAGCCTAATTAAGGTCATGTAAGGGGGGAACCTAGGGGGGGGGGGGGGGGGGGGGTAGTATAGAGGGGGGTAGTAGGGGAGCCCATAACTCCTGCTTGGCGTGTTGTCGTTGCTATGTAGAGAGCAGTCTCGTCTGCCATGTCATTGGTCTGATCTGGGTTCTGCCAGCGGTGCAAGATCTCCTCGGTGTGATATTCGTCGCAATGCTCGGCGGCGGCAATGAAATCATCCACTTGCTTGGCTGAAGCCTCGCGGAAGGCGAACTGCACGAGTTGCAGGTCCATTGGCACGTCCATCTCATCATCAGAGCGCAGAATGCTGCGCTCATGGATGAGATTTTGCCTGAATCTCGGCGGCAAGCCCTGCGTCTTCGTTCTCAACAGCCGCTTCAAAGCCTCAACCTCCGTAACTGCACCCACTGGTAGGGAGGCTATCTCTGCGCCGGAGAGCCCGAAGACTCGCAACATGGCAGGCGCCCGGCAAGGTATGTACACGCGACTTGGCGCCGCCGTCGGTCCAAAATGGTCTGCAACAGAGCCAGCAAAGCGGCCTGGGTGTAAGGACCAGGTGAACCTTAGAAACCTTAGACACCTTACAGCAGAAACCTGAAAAACCCTGAGCCATAAGCCCTAAGCCCCAACCCTAAGCCCGATAAACCCCAAACCCTCAACGCAACCCCCCTGCTCAGAACGCCCTACGGGCAAGAACTGAAAGAGAAGAGAACCCTCTACGGCTCGAACAATCTCCTGAAAGCCTCGCCGTGAGCTGCCGTCCAAATTCGGAAAACAAAAAGAAAACGGATCCCGTAATCATCAGCACAAAACCGGATTGCTAATGAAACATGAACTTTGCTGCTGAGTTCACAAGCCAGAGAAAAGTGTACACTTTCGGTTCTAGAGGGGATTGCAGTATCCCAAAAAGTGTAAGGGTGTACTCGTTCAGCTACTGAGAGAAAGGAACAATACAAAACCCAGCAAGATCGGACACCAAGCTCATAGACGGGGGTGCCTGTTGCCAGGATGATGACGTCGGCTGCTGTCATGGAGCCATCCTCTACCCGCATCTTCCCACGTGACACCCGAGGAGGCAAGAAAAGGGCTGGGCGAAGGTAGGAAAACCAAAGAAGCAAAGCCGCCGAGGTCTCTGAATCTCCACTTCTGAACCTGTCTTACAATCAGGGCGTCTGAAGCCCCGCCGTTGGCCTGGCTAGACTTTACCAACAACCTCCCCTCGTCCTCCAGGACTACGCCAGTCTCGCAGATGCGATCAATTCTGCCAACCTGCGGTGCTCCGTCTGGGAATCGCACACCGGCCGCAAGATTGAGAAGCGTGACCCGCACCCTGAACCCCAAACTTCATATCAGGAGCCCCACAAACTACCAATATCACTCCAAGACGGTCCCGCAGAAAATGAAGGGAGAATCCCTTCATGAGCGGTGGCTTTTCGTGCTTCTTGGCACAAAAATGGGCGCACTTCTATTTGCTGATCTCTTGCCCCCCGTCGACTGGCGGTAACATTTCCTGCGTGTCTCCACATTTCCTGTCTGTCTCCAAGTTGGGGGGGGCAGGGGGGGGGGGGGGACAGGGGGGGGGGGGGGAGGGGGCAGGGGGGGGGGGGGGGCGGGGGCGGGGGGGGGGGGGCAGGGGGGGGGAAGGGGGGGGGGGCAGGGGGGGGCGGCAGGGGAGGGGGGGGCAGCGGGGGGGGGCAGGGGGGGGGGCAGGGGGGGGGGCGGCAGGGGGGCAGGGGGGGGGGTTAGGGTTAGGTTTCAGGTCGAGTTCGATCATGGGCTGAACAATGAACGGCTCTTTCTATAAAAAGAGTTACGCTCTCGAAATAGCGTGAGTGAACTGGGGTGGGCCATGGGGGGTCATGGGTAGGGGGGGGGTGGGGTGGGAGTGGGCTCCTAGATTCCTTGGCTCAAAATTCTATCTGCAGCCCCCTCATCTCGTTCCCCTATCAACAGCCAGAGACGTGGAGCCGTTCGGTGGTGTGGTTTCACTCTGCTAAAGAGGGTTCAACATCGGATCATCAGCGACCCAAGTAGGGCCAAAACTGAAACTGCTCAACAACCCTGACCTAAACCCTAGCCTAAACTCTACCCCCTCCTAGTCAAGTCCTTGCTGCTTCGCCAACAACCAGGGACTATTGAGGTTGAGCATTCATCTTCCAACAACATATGGAAGGCCGAGAAGCTTCCTAAAGCCGGACATCTGAGTCTTTTGGCTCCTGAAGCCCTGAACCAACAACCCATAGAAGGAGCAAAGAACACGCCTTCAGCTGAATACTGCCGTCTGCGATCAGTTCCGACGCACCAACGTCGAAGTAGTAGCCTCACAGAGTTTACAGGGTTTAGGGTTTCGGGGGTCTCGATAGAAGGCCCCTGCACCGCATCCTCCCCAAGGGGTTCGTGGCAGCAGTAGTACGGTTCAGGCCCCAAACGGTTTGGCTCGAAGGTCATCTGCTGGGTCAGTTGGGATTGAAGACCTCCGACCCGTCAGACGATAGTTCAGAGGACCAAAGCGTCCATACTTTGGGGGCTTGGGGTAACCAAATCACCCATACCAGAACAGCGCTGGGGATGGAGATAACTTTTCTTCCGACTACGACAGTTGGTGAAATCTTTCCAAGATCCCTAAACCCAACCCTAAACCCGAAACCCCAAAACCCTACGTTAAGTTACAGCGGACGATACATCGCATTTCGGATGGAGAGAGGGGGGGGGGTAAGGCCACTTGTAAAGCTCAGTGAGCTCTGTCGCCAAAGGCAAAAGGGGTCGCTAGGGCTTCTGGGATGCGTATAGGAGTTAGGGTTCAGGGTTCAAGGGGGTTCAGGGTTTAGGGTTTAGGGTGTACATGGAGGGCTTGTCACTACCCATCCCACATTCCCCGACCCGAAGCCATAAACCTGAGCCCGTTGCCCTAAGCCCTAGGCCCCAAATCCTAATCCTAAACCCTGCCACGGTAAATCTGAGCCAGGGTGCCGTTTCCGGTACGGAGATACCTGGCATCATGCACTTAAGCTTGTCCAGACCCCCCCCCCCCCCGCAAATCCCTTACACCCTCAGCGCGCCGACAACCCAAGAGCCCTTTTAGGGTTTAGGCTTCAGGGTTCAGGGTTTAGGGTTTGGGGTTTCGAGTTTCGGGTTTAGGGCTTAGGGACCACATTCTCAAGTTTCTTCACAGGCCAAGGGCTTCTGACTCCTAGCTCCATGGAGCATTCACTGCACCAACCCCGCTTTCCCAGCCGCCATCATCTCCCCCCGAAACCCAAAGCCATGCCGAGCGTCTTGACAAAATTGCCCGTTTCGTCCTGCGAGGTTTAGCATGTAGGGAGTACCCTAAACCCTAAACCCGGAAAGTGCGTGAATGCGACTTCTGGTTGCCAGAAGGTTGGGACGTAAGGCTCAGATAGTTCCAAGTTCCAAACTCCTCTCCACCCTAAACCCTACACCCCAAACCCAAAACCTTACTAAACCCTAAACCCTAAACCCTAAACCCTAAGGCCTAAACCCTAAACCCTAAACCCTAAACCCTAGACCCTAAGTCTTCAGCCCTAAGCCTAAAGCCTAAAGCCTAAAGCCTAAAGCCTAAAGCCTAAACCCTAAAGCCTAAACCCTAAAGCCTAAAGCCTAAAGCCTAAATCCTAAACCCTAAAGCCTAAAGCCTAAAGCCTAAAGCCTAAACCCGAAAGCCTAAACCCTAAACCCTAAAGCCTAAAGCCTAAAGCCTAAAGCCTAAACCCGAAAGCCTAAACCCTAAACCCTAAGGCCTAAAGCCTATTGCCTAAAGCCTAAAGCCTAAAGCCTAAAGCCTAAAGCCGAAAGCCTAAAGCCTAAAGCCTAAACCCTAAACCCTAAAGCCTAAACCCTAAAGCCTAAACCACGCCTTGGGCTGAGGTCCTCTCCGAAATCCATCTGGAACCCAGCTTTTTCCAGCTTCTGCAGGAGCTCCCCTGGGATTTGAGGTCTGAGGTTGGGGTTTAGGGTTTGGGGTTTGGGGTTTGAGGTTTAGGGTTTAGGGTTTAGGGTTCAGGGTTCAGGGTTCAGGGTTCAGGGTTCAGGGTTCAGGGTTTAGGGTTTAGGATTCAGGGTTGAGGGTTTAGGGTTTAGGATTCAGGGTTCAGGGTTTTGCATTTTGAGGTTAGGAGTCCCGAGGTTCGGGGGCGAACTTTGGTGGAGTATGAAAAGGGATCAAGGCACAGTCACTTTCGGAGACTCTCCACCAGTTCTGGCTCTGAAGTGTCGAACTGAAGAGCCTAACCCCTAAACTCTAAATCCTGGGATTGCAAGTCCTCAGCCAAGGTGTTCGACAATTCTGCAGAGGTTTCAATCCGATTTCGCACCTCTTTCTGCGTGGAGTCCTTCCTCTGCCCCAGAAGGCCGAGTTTCTCAAGGCTAGCTGGAGTGCAAAGGGTTTAGGGTTTAGGGTTAAGGGTTTAGGGTTTAGGGTTTAGGGTTTGGGGTTTGGGGTTTGGGGTTTAGGGCTCAGGGTTCAGGGTTGGGGGCTTGAGCTCTTGTTGGCTTTTTAGGTGCTCTGAAGCAAGCAAGCCCCGAAAGCCTAAACCCTAAACCCTAAACCCTAAACCCTAAACCCCAAACCCTAGACCCTAAACCCTAAACACTAAACCCTAAACCCTAAAGCCCAAACCCTGGCACTGCCTATTATCTAAGTGGGTGTTCAGACTCACGTGGATGAAGGCACCTTCTGCTGTGTAAATGGCTTGTAAGCTTGTAGGTTTGGGGTTTAGGGTTTAGGGTTTAGGGTTTAGGGTTTAGTGTTTAGGGTTTGGGGTTTGGGGTTTAGGGTTTAGGGTTTAGGGCTTAGGGTTTAGGGCTGAAGTCTAAATTGAAGCTCGTGGCTGTCGAAGTCTTTCATCTTTGCACACACTTCCTTATAGCGGGCCGTGGAAGCTCAGAGTCGCACTGTCTGCATTGGGGCATTGGGTTCCGACGGTTGTCACCCACGGGCATGCGCACGACCAAACACACACACACACACACACACGAAACATAAAACCAGGAACACACACAAAAAATGAAAAAAACAGCAAGCTCTGCGGCATACTATGAAAACTCAAAGGCAACTTTAATCTGAACGTAAGCATAATCGTTCTCAGAAGTGTAGCAAAGGAAGAGCCAAAGCCAAGAAATCCCCGCACCTGACACCAAGCCCCCTGAACCCCATCCTTCTTTCCGACAGACTGTGTTCTGAGGACCCAGCATACTCGGAGAACTGCCACCCTCTCAACTCACTTTCAGCATTCGTGTACAACAACTTGCTGACTCGCACTCTGTGTGAGACTAACAAGGCCATAAAGAAAAAAACAGCAAGACCTGGGCACTAACCTTCAGCAAGAGGAGCACACATAGTCGCAGTCACTCAAAACAACACAACACGCAATCCCAAAGCTGTTGGCGGGGGGGGGGGGGGGGGGAATGACTTCTAATCTCTCATCTCAGCATGCCTTGATCCTGTCACCTCAGAACATAAGACTCTTGCGTGCAAAGCAAAGTGGCCTTTGAGCCCTCGATCTGGACCGCGTAGGGCGCCGAGGCGAATTGCAAGTCCGCCTTCTCGGTGGTAAGGCCTGCTGCCTGGGCCAAACCGAAATTATCTTGAGAACTGACAAAACCCAAACATTTGGATAATGTAGCCCTGTTTGAAGCAGCTTTTTTTTGGCACCAGAAAGTTTTCCGGAGACTCATCTGAGGTTATTCTAGTTTGCTGTGCCCTTTGGGCACCCTGAACTGTAGAGAATCATGGTCGCCCTGGGAGAGAGAGCCATGTGTTTTCCATTTCGTCCCCAAGGAGCTTCTTTGGGTTGGCAGAACGAAATTCACGGGATATCTCAAACCCGTACTACCCCCTGAATCCCAAACCCTTAACCCTTAAACCGTAAACCCTAATTGGAGCCTGTTGGCCTGTTGGTCTGTGTAAGACGCCCTGTAGCGGCATGTATGCGGGCTTATCCCAAAATTCTCGGTCCGAAACCCCCGAGATCCTAAACCGCCTGACTGTCCCAGTATGCTAACGGTAGAATTAAATTCCATACTTCAATAATAACCCCTCGTACGTCTGCCTCGTGAAGGTTTGTCTGGCGAGGTACGAGATGTCGGGCTCAAGTTCTTGCTTGACCGAACATTTCGAAACTTGTTTCCAACAAAATCATCAAAAAAAATCAACAAGGGGTTCTGGGATCCCCAACCCTGAACCCAAACCCTAAACTACCCTCAGCCCCTCAGCCCCTCAGCCCCAAGCCTGGAGCCCCTAAGCCCTAAGCCCTAAGCCCTAAACCCTAACCATACTTACTCTGCACGGAAGTCGGCTTCGTGCGGCACAGTCTCGAGGGCCTCCTCGGAAAACAGGTCCTTAGCAACGCCGCTCGGGGGGGAGCTCCGGGGCATCAAGGGACGGGGGCTTAGCGTTTGAGGGGCCCGCTTAAACCCTAAAACCCCATGGAAGGTTCGGGGCTTAGGGTTTAGGGTTTGAAGCTTAGGGTTTAGGGTTTAGGGTTTAGGGTTTAGGGTTTAGGGTTTAGGGTTTAGGGTTTAGGGTTTAGGGTTTAGGGTTTAGGGTCCCGAAGCTGCGAGAAGCTCGAAGCCCAGTATCTACATCAACAGGCCACAGAGAGCACCAAAACCCAGAAAATCTGGTTCCAAACCCTTGCAAGCGCTGAACTCCCCCTGTAATCCTCAAACCCCCACCCATGCCAAACTCTAAACCCAAAACCCTGTAATCCCCAAACCCCAGACCCTAAACTCCCCTAAGCCCTAAACCCTTTAAACCTTTAAAACCCTAAACCGCTAAACCCCCAAACCCTAAACTCCCCTAAACCCTAAACCCTAAACCCTAAACCCCAAACCCCAAACCCCAAAACCCAAACCCTAAACCCTAAACATCCCTAAACCCCAAACCCTGAACCCTAAACCCCAAACCCCAAACCCTAAACCCCCAACCTCCCATCCTGGCCTTGAGGAGGACCTCCCGGAGCGCCGCTGTGGAGACGATGGTCGTAGAGCTGCGCTGAAGCATGGTCACGGAAGCCTCGGAACTACAAAATGTGGGGGTTAGGGTTTAGGGTTTAGGGTTTAGGGTTTAGGGTTTAGGGTTTAGGCTTAGGGTTTAGGGTTTAGGGTTAGTGGCGACAGAAGCCTCGCAGAAGGCAACACGGAGTCTTTCAGGTCAAGGGTGTGGGGAAAATTCAGTCGGCACGGGGATATCCTGCCAGATGCTACGGGGGTGGCGAGTTCATCTACAACAAAACATGAGCTTCAGGATCTGCATCGGTGTGAGAAGAGGGGCGTCCCGGTTTGGGATTTGCTGACATCCCTAAAACCCTGAACCCTAAACCCTAAACCCTTGAACCCTATATTGTGGAAGAAGGATAGGCTGATAGATGAGACACTGGGATTCCTCTTTGCGCCGCAAGTAACATGTCAAGGGTTTTGGGCGGGTTGAGGTTGCAGGGTACACAAAACACCGACCCCAAAAAACGCAGACCATATAGTCTGCGGGTTCGAGTGGCGTCATGCTCCCAGAGGTCTTGGCAGATGTCATGCGCCGAGGTGTTGGACCCAACAACCACGACTTTCCTCGACTGCATGGATCTGCTAGCACAGGAGCCGAATTAAATACCTGCCACTACTCTTCCCTGGAAGCATTGAATCAACAAGTAGCTGCCAGAGTCACCTGATGAGCACACAAAACGCTCTGCACACCATCTCCGTATCCCTCGGTACCCTAATCACCCCAAACCCTAAACCCTAAACCCGCAAGAAGCTGAATGCCGTCTATACAGCATCGCCCGACAAATGAAGCTTCAATTGCATCCACCATTGGGCGAAAGCTCTTCCCAGCGTAGGCAGCGCCGCCTTCGAACGCCGAGGAGTGCATCATCTGGCCCTGAAAGGTCTGAGTTCCTCAGGCTGCGGCTGTCAGTGAAAACTTATGTTCAATTCAGCCGCAGACCCGATGTGAGTGAACTCAGTCCTAAATGGAATTAGGAGCCAACTTTCGGAGTAAAGAAACAAAAAAACTCATTCAACGCGATTACGCACCATCCAAGTAACTCCCATTGAGTTTCGATCCTATGCGCAAAGAAACGGTTGAAACCTCTTGCATGTCGCTTCTCGCAACTGCAGTTTTCCTTCAACCTCACGTTGACGGGGCCTTAAGGTTCCCTTACCCTTAAGTTCAATCGCATGTCAGTGACATAGGACGAGTTCTTGGCCTGACTCAAGATAGATGAAACTGAACCATATTCAGTTCTCTCTTGCTTCAATGCGCCTGCATTGGCATTGACAATGCTAGCAGAAGCTAGGCCTTCATTGCCCCCCATGGGCGTACTTTGCCACATGCCTGCTTCGTGCCTGCTACGGGCCTTGCCACATGCCTGCTATATACATGGTGGCTACACATTTGCTTCACCTCCCTGTCGCAAGTGGGATTACCCAAGCCTAACCCCTAAAACCTGAACCCCTGCTTCGGCCCAAAGTACCCCGAAACAAACCACTGACACTAGAGAAGAATCTCAGAGACACCAACTAGGGTTTGGGGTTGAGGGTTCCAACCTGTTCACAGGAATCTTGTCGAGAGCCTATCGACCGGCTCCTGTAGCCCACGAGACTCAGGTTGCTGGATTGTGTATTTGTTCGGATTTGAGAACCATTCTACTTAAGAAGTCGCTACGAGTTGGGGGTGGGGGGGAAGAGGACCCCTGAGCCCTAAACAGCGCCACACAATATCCCCAAGCCGCAAATTTCAGCGCAAAACACTAAATCCTAACCCTAACTAAACCCTAAACTCGCAGAAGGCAGACGTGCTGCCCACAAAGTCGGGAACATTTGGCGGGCCGTAGTTCCCGGTGGCCAAGACAACATGCTTCGGCTGCAGGACCACCCTAAGGGTTTGGGGCTTGGGGCTTGGGGCTTGGGGCGTAGGGTTTAGGGTTTAGGGTTTGGGGTTTAGGGCCTAGGGTTTGGGGTTTAGGGCTTGGGGTTTAGGGCCTGGGGCTTGGGGGTTGGGGTTTGGGGTTTAGGGCCCAATGTTCAGGTTTAGGGTTTCTTTCAGCTTCACAAAACTGAACCATATCCAGGTGGCGGGTGGCTAAGCATGCCTGAAGTTGACAGACGGCAGTGTAGAAGCATTGTTGAGCCACTTTCCGGAACGCTTCGAAACCCTAAACCCTAAACCTTTAACCCTAAAACAATACTGGGATCTTTGCCCATGCCGCTGAAGGCACTTCTTGCCGTCTCTGTCGAGGCAAAGGGTCCAGTCTTTGGTTTGCCTGAACATCTGCAGGATTTGGGGTTTAGGGTTTGGGGTTTAGGGCTTAGGGTTTAGAGTTTAGGGGAGAACCCTAACCCCGCAAGGCCACATGCATGAACGTGTAACAGCGCAAAGGGGCTCGTTCCAGCGCGCCGACTCGCATAGAGACTTCGTCCACCTCAGCAAGGCAACCTTTCGAGAATCACTACCCGTTGCATTTAGGGTTTGGGATTTAGGGCTTCGGGTTAAGATTTCGGGTGTGGGATTTGGGGTTGATTTGTTTGGGAAGCTCGTGAACCTTGAACATTTTGTCCGTACCATGCACCTGCTCTTTGCCTTGCTCGGAACTTCCGCACCAGATCATATACGCTTCAGAAAGTCGTGCCCGGAATGCTTCGATAGTGGGCGGGGGGCTGTATTCTGAGGTCCTGTTGGTGTACACTGCCATACAGCCGGTCCATGCACGAATTAGTTTACACAAAAGGGACCACTAGATTAGAGAACAGGCCGTCCCTGCATGCTTTTTCCTTCGTAGCCCAGTAATCATGTTTTTTGCTTTTCTGGGCAGCCTCTTTTGGGTTGGTCACTTTCTAAGGGAACCCAGAACAAAAAGAAAAGGGTAAAGGGCACCACCGGGCCACCAAGCTTTCCCGATAGCCAGCCAAAAACGTGAGCATCATCACATGGGATGTTGCTCCTTCTACTAAGAGTCCTTGATAGGGATGATAGTAGGGGGTACCCTAAACCCTAACCCTAAACCCTAAACCCTAAACCCTAAACCCTAAACGACTATAATGGCGGGCACTAGAATCCCTACTAAGGACTGTAGAGTGTAAGGGGGAACAGCCCAAGTCACCAGAGTCACTGTCCAAGTCGCACGTTCAAGTCCAGGATCTGAGCGTACATGTCGAGCCAGTCGGCCACCTTGTCCTTGGACTCGAAATCGCAAACCCTAAACCCTAAACCCTAAAATTGCCCCCAAACATCAACCCAAGTATGTAAATGCAAGGGTGTCAGACAGCACAGGAGGAGCTTAGAGTCGGGATGACGTGATCTGCGTTACATCCTCCACTCAGAATGAATCCTAAAAAGGAATTCTGGCCACCCGGTAGTGGTTGTTCCATTGGGGGGGGGGGGGGGGGCCCCGAAAATTTGAAGGGTCCTGCCAAGCAGATTCTACTACTTGGGATCAGCAGGAACTCGATTTTTGGAAGGGTAGCTCCCATAAAGCTTCCTGAACACGCTCCCCAGGAGGTTCAATAGCCCACAGCCTCCGAAACATTTCACAGCCCGTCTACGAAACTGTCTTGCCTTGCACCCTAACATTGGTAACGTGATTTCACACGCCAGCAGAAGCAGCACCACAGCAAGAGGAACGCCCCTTGAGCAAATTTCTGCGAAGTGTCTTTCGGAGCATACAGCGGCCACTGTTCCGGAAACCTTGGCTTTGTTGGCATTGAGTATAGACAACCTCTATTTCCTTGGCAACCTTGTCTTCCTTTCCTTCCCTCCATTCTTTCCTTGTTTCTGTTGTTCAATTGAAATCTGGAGTAATTAAATAGCGCCTAAATTAATAGGCTTCTGAGATGTGCAACAAGCCATTTTCTAGAGGGCCTCCCCCCAAACAAACCTCTAAACCCTAAATCGTCCCCAAACCCTAAACCCTAAAGCCTAGACCCGAAACCCTAGACCCTAAACCCTAAACCCCAAACCCTCCCCAAAAGAAGGCCAAAAGGCGGCAGATACGGCAGGTGGCAGGCCCAAACGGGATCATGCAAGCCTGGCAGATTTGAGGCCAAAAAAGGTTTAGGGCATATGGTTGAAAACCTTCGGGCCTTATTAGGGCCTTAGGGTTTAGGGCTCAAGGGTCACACGTAAGGTGTGACACACCGACTCAGAGTAGCGACCATTGGTTGCCGAACCAAACCTTAGGAGGCTCTCAACGACTGTCTTACACTCACAGAATCCGTATGAAGCTCGAATACCGTCAACCAGTCATGAGCTCCACTGTCACAATCGACCTTTGACGTCAGCACCCCTGAATTCTGAGTCCTTGGGGTTTAGGGTTTAGGGTTTAGGGTGAGGGTTTAGAGTTTAGGGAGCTGTTTAGGATGTTCGAAAGGCTGGCGAAGTTTGGAAGTCCCCCCACCAAGAGATACTGAGCGCCATAGAGTCCGGGCCCAGAGAGCTGCAGGCAGAAAGGGATCCCCGCTTTGCTTAAAGGGGTTGGAAGGGATAGGGTTCAGGGTTCAGGGTTCAGGGTTCAGGGTTCAGGGTTCAGGGTTCAGGGTTCAGGGTTCAGGGTTCAGGGTTCAGGGTTCAGGGTTCAGGGTTCAGGGTTCAGGGCTTGGGCTTTAAAATGCTTTGGGTTTGGGGTTTAGGGTAGTTTAGGGTAGATTAGGGTAGTTTAGGGTATTTTAGGGTTTAGGGGTTTAGGATTTAGGGTTTAGTGTACTACTGGGCATCTGGTGACCTAATGCAGGGCCAGGCACACAGCGAGTTGTATCGATGTCGCCACTGGTGGCCTGTCGGGTTCGGATGAAGAAAGGCTCTGTCTTCCAAAGGGTTTAGGGTTCAGGGTTTAATTTAGGGTTTAGGGCTTAGGGGTTATGGGGTTTAGGGTCTAGAGGTGTCTGTATGCATATTCCTGCGAAGTTGCTGGTTCTGAGCAGGGTAAGAATCCACTCATAGCACTTCTACAAACAAGCGATCTGCAGCGGAGTCGTGGCTACACACACTCAGACAAGTGACCTGAACGAGCTCTCTCCCATGTTCCTCGCCCCTGGAAACTTGCAAGCCCTCGACCTCCTGAGCCTTAAGAGGATTCACCTAAACCTTGAACCCTCAACCCTTAAACCCTTAAAACCTTAAACCCCTCAACCCTTAAACCCAGAAACCCTCAACCCTTAAACCCTGAAACCCTTCAACCCCTCAACCCTTAAACCCTGCAACCCTGAAACCCTAAACCCTAAGTCCTAACCCTCATGGCATCCCAAGGCCTGGACTTGGGTTCTTCTCCAGAACGACATAGGGCACCCCCAGGTTCTGGAGTCGCGCCGCCTGTCTTGCGAGGGGGGCGTGTCTTTGGAGGGGTTGGGGATGGGCCTCGGGCGCTTGAACTTAAGCCGGAAGGTTGCCTGTTTAGGGTTTAGGGTTTAGGGTTTAGGGTTTAGGGTTTAGGGCTTGGGGTTTGGGGTTTGGGGTTTAGGGAAAAGGGCTTGGGGTTTGGGGTTTGGGGTTTGGGGTTTAGGGCTGTCTAGGGTTTAGGGTTCTTGGCAATCCTGAAACTAGTGTTGGGCCAGGTCGCCAGAACGACCCCCGACTGGGCACCTCCGATGATCACGACCTTGTCTGCGAGTTTGCGACTCATGGGTTTAGGGGTTTAGGGCTTTTGGGTTTGGGGGTTGAGGGTTTTGAAGGTGAGAGGGAGGGAGGGAAGGAGAGAGAGAGAGAGAGAGGAGAGAGAGAGAGAGAGACAGAGAGAGAGCGAGACAGCGAGAGAGAGGGAGGGAGAGAGAGAGAGGGTGAGGGTGAGGCATGAGCTCTTGAACCTCAACGTGTAACCCTTGTTGATTTACGGGTCCTCTACAGTGGATTCTTTCTTGAGCATTTCAGGAATTCTGCATCGTTGAGGAACAGGTAATTATGTAGATCAACTACCATCTTCAACCTGAAGACATGAAATCGCATCTGGACCCCCAGGTAGAGGATAGAGGTTAGGGGGGGTTCATGATGCCCAGGTCCGAACCCCCAACACATGCAGCAAGGGCGCGAAAGGCTCCCTTGTCACGCCGATCTCCGCTCGCTCACGCGCGAGGAGCTCCGGCCAGGCCTTGACATCGTTGCCGCACAACCAGGGTTCGTAGGGTTTAGGGTTGAGGGTGTTGGGTTTAGGGTTTAGGGTTTAGGGTTTAGGGTTTAGGGTTTAGGGTTTAGGGTTTAGGGTTTAGGGTTTAGGGATGAGGGTAAACGAAAGTGCAGGCACATCAAGTTCTTGTAGCAGTGTCCCAACATTTGTGCCGTCAAAAGCTCTGAACGCCCTTACTTGCATTCTGGAAAGTTTCGGGGTGGGGCTCCTCAACCCGAGGTTCCCCATGATTCCCCCGATGGTGTCCGGCTTGGCGCGGCCTCGCGGTGCTTCACGGCGCCATAGTGCCCGCCCACCGGCCGGCGTAGGCCAACCTGCTCCTAGCGGAGGTGAGAGTTCGGAGTCTGAAGTACCGAACAACCTCAGAATGTGGGTCTTAGGGTTTAGGGTGTAGGGTTTGGGGTTTAGGGTTTAGGGCTTGGGGCTTAGGGGCCTGTTCAAGGAGCCTCGTGCCCTTTGAGCTGCTGCATGCTCGTGAAGAAGGTGAAGCAGCGACCTCGCAGTCGGAGATTCCGGGCTTGAGTTGACTCTGTAGGACGCGTCATGCACATCTCAGTATGACATTGTCAGAAGGTGTGCCGCTCGCTCTTACGCCATGAGCGCTCGCGCAGAGTCGGATTCCGCTTCGTGTGGGGTCATAACTTTGCTGCTTGGACGTGTTTGTCATCGGTCATGCAGTTGTTTCGCAAGCAAGTCATGAACACGGCAGGAGTGCCGGGCCCACATGCCTGCTTGCAAACTCTGACACCGGCTGCAACAGCTACGGGCCGCCCTAAACCTTATAACCCTAAACCCTAAACGCCTAAACCCTAAACCCGCTCCGCCGCGCCTTCTCGCAGCCTCACCTGGCCGATGCACTTGGCCTGCCAGAGGAGTTTATGACCTCTGAAGATGTTGCACCCAGCTTAGCAAGGGGGGGGGGAACCCGCAAAAAAAAAGAAGGTGGGACCCTCTATGAAGACATTTCCCCTGAGCACCGGCACCCAGCGGACACTTTTTTGGGGGGGAGACCCAAGAGCCTCATCTCCGCAAGGGGGGCCTCAAGCCTTCACGGGGCCTCACGGCCTGACGCTTTCCTCCCTGCGCCAAACCTCGACTCTACAGTTGCTCTAGCGAGTGACCCAAACAGAGGCCACTAAAACGAATCAGGCTGGCCAATCGGGTACCTATCACGACATTTGCTTGTGGCCTCCCTTCGAAAGGAAGCCCAAACAGGTGTAGGATGGAACTGAAAGGGCTTAGCTGCATGGATTCTCCGAACTCCGGCTCCCTATATGACCTCAAGCCCGGTCTATAGCCTTGATAGGCTTCAGCAGCCTGGCATCTTCCACTGAATAAGCTATCTGCCTCGACATCCTCATTTCTCATGTTCCTTTACCACAGCAGGGTCCCGGACCCCAAAGTTATGAAAAGCCCTCCACACAAGCCTCTGCTGTTTCGAAATCGAACCAGCCCTCGACCGTACCGTCGGGGAGGACCTTCGTCTCCTGGCGCTTCTGCGCAGCAGCCCTAACGCCTTGCTCTAAACCCGAACCATGGCATTTTTCATTGCAGAGATCAGGTCTAACTCTAGAACCGTTCGGTTAGAAGTATGGACACAGGGAGGCTGAGTCAGGTGCAGGGAACAAGGCTGTTTAAGCAATCCCCTCTGCGAGACCTACACAGTGTAAGGTCGAAGTCCTCCGTGGTGAGTTTCAGGGCGTCGGGATCTTGCAAGGAGAGATGAGTACTTAGCAACTTTGCATCGCTGGAACTAGAAGGCTTTCTCAGACTGCGAGGGATGCGACACTTTGTTGTACAACATGGACCGACGTGCCGCACGCCTTTCGCGCTTCCGCGCGCTTCCGCGCGCGCTTCCGCGCGCACTTCCGCGCACGCGCGCGCGCGCCGCGCGCGCGCGCGCCCGTGTAAATACATTTAGAGAGGGACTTGTCTTGCGAAAATAAAACGAGCACTACGACTTATTCTTACTATATAACTTCATGCGTGGAAATTTAATTAATTCATCATTCTTCTGGCGAATTTGGCCGACAAGCTCGTGTCACACGTGTTGGCTGGCGGAGGCTAATCGGAAACCCTGCATTCCCCAACTTCGACTTAACATAGGGGCCCTCATAACTATCATAGAGTTTTTGGGTTTTTACAGTATTCTAAAGGGACCGTAAGGGAATACTATCAGTAATTATTCCGACCCGTATATTCGGCGTCCTGCACAGTCCATGAATGCGGCTGCACTCGCGGAAGCACCGTCTGCAGCATGGCGGAAATCCTGGGAACAAAGCATCTATGTAGCCCAGGTTGCCCCCAAAAAAACTCAAACTATTCCTAAAAACGGTCTGCTTAAAAGCCCCAAAAAACAGGAATAACCCCCCAAAAAAGAAAAAAACACAAAGTACACCCAGCTCCTAACCTTGCACAAGATGTTCAACCGAACTTGTGGGTGTCTCCCGTGTTGCGCCTGTGACTAACTAGCCAGATCTCGTTGCCCAACCAGGGGTTTAGGGTTTAGGTTAGTTTAGGGTTTAGGGTTTAGGGTTTAGGTTAGTTTTGGCTTTAGGGTTTTGGGTTTAGGTTTTAGGGTGTTGGGTTTAGGTAGTTTAGCGTGTAGGGTTCAGGGTTGAGGGTTCAGGGTTGAGGGTTCATGGTTGAGGGTTCAGGGTTGAGGGTTGAGGGGAGCTTCCGCGCAGATGCACATACCATGATGGAAACTCCACAAGTCCCACTTGCTTAAGAACCCCCCCCCCCCCCGAGAAAAAACATACAAAATATTCTTCCTTATAAGGGCAATATAGGGATTATTTTTTGGGGCGGTTCGTAAGCAAATAGTAGACAAGTCCTACCAAGGGGGTTTCCCAACACAGGGGCAACCTTTTGGGGGTCCCCAGCATACGGTTTATGGTATTTTGCGGCTCTTCATAGGGATATAGTACCCCCTACTTTAATCCCTACGAAGGACTGAGAGTATAAGGGGGAACATCCAAACAGACTATCAGAGACACCCAAAAGAAGGCCCACAATGTCGAAAAAACCCATGTGATGCCCCCAGGGCCCTCAGGTACGAAACCGAGCTGCTCCGCAGTGCCCTCCAGTGTTCGGAAGTTCCAAGTGAAGGCCAAAAGGTCACGCCAGTAGCCTTGCTATGGCTTATAGGGCTGAGGGTTTAGGGCTTCTAGGGGCCGTTTCAGCCTGATTGAAACTCGGATTGAAAGTAGGTTCTGCCTAGTCCGATCAGAAAACTCACCTTTGCCGTGTGCTGGCCTGCTTAAAGGCTACTTGCTTCGTGAGATCTGGTTCCATGCCGAAACATCGTATCAAGGAAGCATGCGCCGCGAGATCTTGAACACGAAGCCTAAAACACCGCTCTGAGCATGTCGAAAGATTGCTCGTGCTGGGTCAGCGCGGACACCTAGCACATTTTAGATCTACACACAGCTGGTAGATATACAATATGTGTTATATACATATACATATATATATATGGTCAGATCTCTGAATGGTCCTTTTCGGGGTACCCTACATAAGAGGGCGCCGGGGGGGGGGGGGGGGGGGGGGAGGGAGCTGCCTTCTAATCAGGACCCCAAAAGGGACCATATTGTAGGGAAGTGACCATATATAGATTTATATGTTTATGCATGCAATCAGATCGGTAGATGGATAAAGACCCCGGCGCTGATCACTCACAAAAACAACCCACCTTTTGGACACTCAGAGTATCCTTCAGACTGCAACTGCATGGGTCTGGGGTTTAGGTATGGGGCTTCGGGTAGACAGGCATGTGGGACAAGTTTTGAAGCGACAGTCAACGTGAGCGATATTCATGACCGTTTAGTCAAGAATTTATTGTCGGTAGTATGAATGAATATATGGTAACGTACATAGCGCAACGCCGTTATTTTTATCATAATGAATATTGTGCTTACTGGTTATTTGAATGCATCCATCTTTATTGCCTGCGCTGACTGTTATGTTGCAACTTGCACACCTGACATGAAATGTCACAAAGATGGAGAACATCGAGCTCGACGCTTGTTGCGGTGAAGTCTCAGGTCTTCAAGAAGAGGCACTCCAGCTGCTGCCCATCCTGTGCCGAGCGCAGGCCTCCAAAGGGACACTTAAGGATCCTAGACAAGAGCAAAAACTGGTGCAGAGCAGTAAGCCGAAATTCTGTACAAACCCAAACATGCCACCAAACCATCCACTCCCGCACATTGAGCCCTGTATCGGAATCCATCTCTTGTTATGTTCTCTCACTATATCATGTCTGCTATTTGTTCATCCTCTGGCAACATATGTTGGCGTATTTAATAATTTTCCTGTGTCGTCCGTCTGTTGTTTTCCATATTTTTCTCATCCTGCTCTCGCTCTTCTTCTCCCGCGCTTCGGGGACAGTCGGATGGCCGGCCTGTCCCCAGAGCTGCAAGCGCACCAGTGTTTGTGTCTGTCTCGGTATGTCTCGCGGCGTGCACGTCTCTAGAGCTCTGTCTCTGTCTATGTCTCTCTGTCACCGTCTCGGTCTGTGTCTCTGTCTCTGTCTCTGTCTCCGTCTCCGCCTCTGCCTCTGCCTCTCTCTCTCTCTCTCTCTGCTTCGCTCTCTGTTTCGCTCTCTCAATACGCACTGTATGACTTGCAAACTTATTGAAAGCACCTTATCCTCACCTTGCGCGGTCCAAAGGAAAGGGCCAGGGTGGGCAAGGGCGGCCAGGGGGGGCCAGGGGGGGCCAGGGGGGCCAGGGGGGCCAGGCGGGTTGCAGGGAGAGGTCAGGAGGTTGGGCCCAGTAAGTCTCCAACGGCTCCACCCATTCCACCCAGTAAGCCAGTAAGGTGTCCATCACTGCCGGGCATCTTCTGGGTCCAGGCACCCTAGAAAAGGGCGGGTACGGCCTGAGCAGGCCGGGTGGGAATTTAGGGTTTAGGGTTTAGGGTTGTTCCCCGTTACACTAACGGTCCTAAATTTGGATGATCGTACCCCCTATTATCATCCCTATTCAGGACTGTTAGTAGAAGGGGGAACATCCCAACTTAAGGTTGAACAAGAATTTATGGCTGCAGAGCGCGTTAGCGCTAGGATGGCCCCTTAAAACAAAACCTCTGAAAAAGATTCCTAAATACTATCAATTGTTCCAGGAGGGCCCTGTTTAAAAGACCCTCTGAAAGAAGATTCCCAAGCTGCTAAATCCTCTTTATGCAAATCTCCCTCAGGGGGCCTACCCCTGTTCATGGTTGGGATAGTATTAGAAACTTAACTCCATATTCCTTATTGGCCTTTAGTACCCTTAAAAATGTAAAATGCTACCCAACTATGACAAAGAGACCCCTGGGTTTGCCTTTTCGAGTCGGCTCAGGGGCCTGGCCACTCTTCACCATCTGTACAGATGAACGCGTTTCGCCATGAACGCGTTTCGCGTGTCCACCCACAGATCTTCCTGGCTAAAAAATGGCGTTAGAATATTCGTGGAGGCGCAACCCTAGTGGAGCGAGATCACTTTGCAGGCAGCTTTGTTCGCACCTGCCCGGGCTCATGCTTCTTCAGCCAACAGGCCAATGTTAGAGGGCATCTGTCATCAGAATGAGCTTCTTGGGTGATTAATGATGCTGGAAACCCCATACCCTAAACCCTAAACCTCTCACTTCGATGCTGCACCACAAAGCTAAGTTCCCTTAAGGGATGCTGCGAAGCCCCAGCAAAAAGTTCTGTGTACTGCGATCACAATCGGGTAAGGCTTGAGCACCACCTTTCAACCCGTCTTGTGAGAACGAGCAGCGTGAAGATGATTGAAACTGAAACGTGCCGCGGACGCCACATGCATTTCACTTCTGGCTGTGCACGAGAAGCGGAGATGGTGCGTCCCAACTGTCAGGCGGCAGTAGGAGGAATTTGAAACGTCGGCAGTTGCCGCTTTGGCTTCTACAGCTAGTTGGTTTCATATTTCATCAGAATGGATACTTCAGGTCATTTAAAATCTTGGAAATGCTTTAGGCTCCTCATTGCACCCGGCTATCTTCAATTTCAGCTGGCTAGTGAAGCGGCTGGCGACAACTGGGAACAAAAAAGTTGCAAAACTGAAAAAGTTGAGAGGCGTTTTTGACAATCGTGGTGGCAGACCCCACTGATGCCCATTGTCAAGAGTGAATGAACTACGCCATCAAAATCATTTCGCAACTTCGACCTGCTAAAGGAAGCTTCAAAAAGTCGAGTCCGTCAATCGGTAGGCAAAAAAAAACTGCATCCGTGCCTGCTCCTGCATTGGTTGGTACCAGCCCGCTTACAATTGGACCGCAGGCTCCCTGATCTCCGACTACTTCGCAGCTTAAGCACGATGAGTTGGGTTTAGGGTTTAGGGTTTAGGGTTTAGGGTTTAGGGTTTAGGGTTTAGGGTTTAGGGTTTAGGGTTTAGGGTTTAGGGTTTAGGGTTTAGGGTTTGGGGTTTAGGGTTTAGGGTTTATGGTTGAGGGTTTAGGGTTTAGGGTTTAGGGTTTAGGGTTTAGGGTTTAGGGTTTAGGGTTTAGGGTTTAGGGTTTAGGGTTTAGGGTTTAGGGTTTAGGGTTTAGGGTTTAGGGTTTAGGGTTTAGGGTTTAGGGCTTCGGGCTTCGGGTTTAGGGTTTAGGGTTTAGGCTTAGGGCTTAGGGTGTTAAGTTCAGGGATGCTGAGCTGTGTACCTTCCGGAGGGCGGTGTGAAGAAGCAGGCAGGAGCTTTGCATGCCCTCTGCGTGCTAGCCATCGGCCCTGAAGCAACTACGGGGTAATGGTTTAAGAACCCCCCAAAAAAATATATAAAACAATCTTCCTTATTCCGGGTAATATGGGGATAAATATGTTATATTCTTTTGGGGTACTTAAGCAAATAGTAGTGCATGGTACTGCAGTATACTGCGATCACAACCCAGGCACCTTGGGCTCGTGGCTTGGACACATTGGGCACCACCTACGTATGGTTCCTTCAGAATATTTCAGATGGAATCAGGCTTCTTCAGATTATTTCAGGTGGAATCAGAAATGTTTAGATCATTCTCTCTCTCTCTCTCTCTCTCTGCCGCGCCATTCTGGCGAAGCGTTTTAGATCATTGGAATCAGAATTGTTTTAGATCATTGGGATCAGAATACTCAGCAGCTGATGAGGAGCTCGCCGTGCTCCACGAGAAGCTGCTCAGCCAAGCCGTCATGGAGAAGCAAGTCAGGGTGATAGCGCACGAGGATGTGATCCCTGATGCTGGGCAAGGGTGTCTCCCAAGCGGAATCGCACTTGGCCAGCCCCACACCTTCTTCTCCGCTTGAGCTCAAGATTGGCTTCCACACGAGGCCTTTGGCGCGCCGATGGACGCCTTTGCTGCTGTTCTCAGCCTTCTCAGCCCGCACGAATTTCTGTGCCTCCTCGTACACCCATGGAGGTATGGCTCCATAGACCCTCGAGAGTACAGACCTCGTCACACGTTGCCGATCCTTGAAGACCCATGGCGCATGCGGGTCGTGGATGGCGCTCCGGCCGAAGCGCGCGACATAGTAGGCCATGTTGAAGCTGAGGCTCTGCACGCTGCTTTCGCAAGCCACCAAGGTCCATTGCCTACGAGCATTGACACCGTTGATGTAATCGCACAGCTCCTTGGCGCTTCTACTGTCCGTGAGGTTGATGAAGGCAAGGGAGATGTTGACATTCTTGCGGCGGTCATACGGCATGTAGATGACATCGAACTTGCCTGGGACCATCACGTTGATCATGGCAACGAGTTTGGCGGGCGTCATTTCCACGGGCAACCTGCGGATCATCACCGTGGTGAACGGGTCAGTGTCGACCCAGCCGTGGTCCATTACCGCCTTCGCTGGCTCCATCGGGAAAGGACCGCGTGCCAAAGCTACGAAGCAGTCTGAGCCTGGCTGCGCGAGGATGGGGGGCGATTTTCAATGTCTGGCTCTCTGTCTCAGATTCCTGGAGCCCAAGGCCGTTAAACGCTAAGGCCTGAAACCTTCAGGGGGAGTTAAGCGTCATGCTCTTCTTGAGCTGGGCTGCTGAACCCTTGAAAACCCTGAACCCCTAAACCCTAAACCCTGAGCCCTCCTTAAACCCTGAACCCTCCTAAACCCCTATGCCCCTAAACCCTAAACCCTAAACCCGAAACCCCTAAACCCCTAAACCCGAATCACTCCCAAGCGCGCGATGGCTTGCAGGGTAAAAACCTTTCTCAAGGGACACGACGAGGCACGTTCTTTAGGGGTTATTTAGGCTACTTAGGTATATGGGGACTATATAAGGCGTACATAAGGGTTTTACAGGGGAATTCCCTTCTAGGGGAACCCTAACATTGCCAGGAGGTCAGCACAAAACTGCCCCAAACACCCGCCCACTTCTGAACCCTCCTTGAGGTTTGGGATGTTCCTCCTGATACTAACAGTCCTTCATTTTGGATTCTCGCAACCCCTTATTATAGTCCCGATTAAGGACTGTTAGTACAAGGGGGGAACATCCCAGCCCTAAACCCTAAACCCTAAACCCTGAACCCTAAACCCTGAACCCTAAACCCTAAACCCTAAACCCTAAACCCTAAACCCTAAACCCTAAACCCTAAACTAGAATTTCCATGGCTGGCTTGAAGCTTGGACCACTTGAGGCCGCCCAGCAACCATCTTATAAGTCAGGGCGCCCGGTTTGTTCAGGGATGGCCCTGAAATACCCGGAAAAAGATTCCTACATACTATGGATTGTCCTAGGACGGCCCTTAAAAACCTCTGAGACAAGATTCCGAAATGCTATCCTCGTTATAAAAAATCTCCCGGCGGCCTACCGGAGATTGTTGCATGCCCCGTTCGAAAAGTTCGGAGGCCGACCCATGAGACACGAATGAAAGCAGGAAAGCTTCTGGAAATTGAGCTCTTGACCCCAAATTCCCAAGCTGCCTCTAAAGCCCCTCATGAAGCTGCATTCTAGGCCATGAATTGCTCCCCATCACTTCCTTTCCCCAAGTCTCCGGTCATGCTGCGGATCCTAACCCTAAACCCTGAACCCTAGAGACCCTAGACCCTAGACCCTAGTCCCTAAACCCTAAACCCCCAGTAGTCTGCAGCTTTGGGTCTTGCTTTCGGGGTGACTTTTTGGTCCTTCTGCACGAGTTTTCTGCACGAGGGGCCCTTACTACCTCCTGAACCCGGACCCCGCAATAGGCCCAAAACACTGCATCTTTCAGCCTCAGCCCGCTAGAAGCCCCAACAAACCCACCCTAAGCCCAAAACTGGGGAGCCGAACCCTAAACCCTACACCCGAAACCCTGAACCCTAGATCCTAAACCCTAGACCCTAGACCCTAGACCCTAAACCCTAAACCCTAAACCCTAAACCCTAAACCCTAAACCCTAAACCCTAAACCCTAAACCCTAAACCCTGGCCTTGCTTGAAGGCTTCCAGCCAGGACTCCACGCTCGAGGCCGCGTCTTTACACATTCTGCACCCCGAGTCCCGGGGCCTGCGTTGTTGGCTTCTTCAACTTCTCTGTCGGGATGTGGGGGGCGGGGGGGGGTTGGGGGTTTAGGGTTTAGGGTTTAGGGTTTAGGGTTTGGGGTTTGGGGTTGGGGTTTGGGGTTTGAGGGTTGAGGGTTGAGGGTTGAGGGTTGGGTGGGCGACCGTAGGGCAGGGCTTCGGGTGTAACTAAGGGGGGCAAGCTAGGCTTTGAAGGAATAAGGCTAGCAGAAGGCCTTGTAGCCTTGACTCGGATTCCGGGTAACTGCGAGAGCTTTGGCAACCCATTTTCTACTTAATAAATGCAAAATGCGCATTCTTAGTACCATCCATACCATGCTTAGTTGCTGAGTGCATAAGCCCCAAAAAGTGTACGCTTCCAGTTCTATAGGGGATGATGATGTCCCCAACAATGTAACAAAGTGTACTCATTCAGCTACTAAGCATGAAATCAGTTTCAAAACCCTGAACCCTAAACCCTAAACCCTAAACCCTAGGATGTGGAGAGCCTCTGCGGCGGGAGCTGACCGGCAACAGGCGTCTGTACAAGCTTGGGCCGAGCAGCTGCCGGCATCCACTGCTCTCCCTCAGGCCTTAGGTTTAGGGTTTAGGGTTTAGGGCTTGGGGTTTAGGGTTTAGGGTTTAGGGTTTAGGGTTTAGGGTTTAGGGTTTAGGGTTTAGGGATCCCAAAGCCAGGGCCCGGAAAGCTTCTCAGATGAACACCGAAGCAAAGGAATCACTGCTTATACGTCTTCGGTTCTTACCGGGGGGGGGGGGGGGGGAGGAGGGGCGCGTTTAACTTGCTAGGATCTCTGGTTAGTCTTAGCATCCGTTTCTCGATCTCAGCTTAAACCGTGACACTCAGCAAGATCCCCTGCCCTGAACAGTACACCCTAAACCTCTAAACCCCTAAAGATCCTAAACCCCAACCCCCAAAATTCCGAAACCCTGAACCCTAAATTTCCCGAACCCCATCATGCGATTCAGACTCAGCTTTCGATGCTACGGGCTGGGGATGGAACTGGTGCACAGTTCAACTTAGGGGTGATAAGGGCTTTTGGCAATCAAAGCCCCTAAGCAAGTAAGCGTCTGGAACAAGCAGACCCGGATCGGGCCTGCTTCCCCCTAACCCAACCCTTCCCCCCATGCAAAATTTTCTGACGCCACCCCCCCCCCCCCCCCCGCCATGTGGGACCCCCCCCAATCCCTTGGAGGAGCTGCAAACCGATGCTGCGGAGGGTCCCGTCTGTCGGTGGCTCCTACAGGGGGAGTGCCTCAAAACCCCCCCCCCCCCCAACCCCCCCATCCGCAATGGCACACACAATGCTGGCATCACGGTTTTCCAACATATACGCGTGCTTTGTTGCAAACTTGCTCGACTTAAATTAACAAGCCGGGGGGAGGTTGGGGGCGCTCCTGGGGCCGGCCCGGCTGCCGAGGCGGCGCGCGCAAGCGTTTACAATTCTTCCTACTAAATAAGGAAGCCTTGGAACAATAACTCGAAAGACTCACCCGCCCTTTTCCCCACTTCGCGCATGGATCTTGCGCTGAGGCACGGCCCAGGCCCATCTTGAGAAGATGTTTGTCGGTGAAGCCTGCTTGAAAGACTTAGCCTTTTCTGCTGAATAATGACCATCATCATCAAATAGTAGCAAGAATTAGCAGGTTTCGTCTCAAGACATCTCCAGCTGTGTCTCCCCAGATCCGGATCACTTTGCTTCCTCGAGCCTCACAAGCTGAGCACTTCGGGCTTGGGGGGGGGGGGGGGGGGGGGGGGGGGGTCGTGACACATAGGGTTGAGGGTTAGGCTTAGCTTTAGGGTTTAGGGTTAGGGTTGTTCAGGGTTCAGGGCTTAGGGCTTAGGGTTTTAGGGGTTTAGGGTTTAGGGTTTAGGGTTAGGGTTCAGGGTTTAGGGTTTAGGGTTTAGGGTTTAGGGTTTAGGGTTTAGGGTTTAGGGTTTAGGGTTTAGGGTTTAGGGTTTAGGGTTTAGGGTTTAGGGTTTAGGGTTTAGGGTTTAGGGTTTAGGGTTTAGGGTTTAGGGTTTAGGGTTTAGGGTTTAGGGTTTAGGGTTTAGGGTTTAGGGTTTAGGGCAACATGGCGCTCTGTAGATTCCCACACTTTGGGAATGGTTGACTGGCCTAACACAAAGCGCCTGCACAACCTGACACCGTCTTCAAAGCACGCAGTCCCATGATTGACCGATGCTGCTGCAACTCACGGCGGTTGACAATGGCAAATCTGGAGCCCCCAAAGAGGTTCCAAAACCCTGAACTCCTAAACCATCCTAAACCCCGAAAACATCCCTAAGACCCTAAAGACCACCCTAAAACGTCCTAAAACCCTACAGACCTCAAGGTTTCAAAAATCCTGTACTCCTGAACTCCTAAACCCTAAATCCTAAACCCTAAACCCTAAACCCCAAGCCCTAAACCCTAAACCCCAACCCCTAAACCCTAAACCCTATACTGACCCCCCAGGGCGCCCGGCGGTGGCGGTGCGCCTGGGGGCAGAGGCGGCGGGGCCTCCTCCGGAAGTGGAGGCGCCTGGGACGCGAGGATCGCAGGTTTCTTGCTGACTTTTCGAGTTTAAGGGGTCTAGGGTTGTACGGTTTTGGGTTTTGGGGTTAGGGTTCAGGGTTTAGGGTTCAGGGTTGTAGGTTTAGGCTTAGGGATTAGGGTTTGAAGAGGTTGGGGATCTCGGGTTTGGGGGGTTTTGGGGTGTTGTGGTTTGGGTGCCCGGTTGTCCTTCACTTTTTTTTGTACAAGCTTTCATGTTGCAAAGATACGTAAACCCGACATGCTTCAAACCCTAAACTTAAGCCCTAACACCCTGTACTTGAAACTTGAAAACAAACACCTCATAAACCTAATCTTGAAACCGAAACCTTGCAAACCCGCAGAATATAAACTCTGGACTTTCCACCCTTGGGATGTACCCCCTTACAATACTAACCACATTCCTTAATCGGGATTTTCGTACCCCCCCCAATACAATCCTAAACCCTAAACCCTGAACCCTGAAACCCAAATTACTGGCCTCCTGCAAGTCGACCGTGGGCGGGAGCTCCACCGCCTCACGCCAGGGGTGAAGGGGGCGAGCCAAACACCCTAAACACCTAGATCCCCTGAACCCTATACACCCTAAACCCTAAACTACCCTAAACCCTATAACCCCTTAAACCCTATAAACCCTATAAACCCTGGACCCTGTAAACCCTAAACCCCTCCAAAAAAACGGCCTAAACCCTAAATCTGAATCCGCGGTCGGTCGCATGCCAAACTCCCGGGCCAAGCCACTCCTGTTGACTGCTTTTCCGCACGGGCATGGAAAGCATTTTCCACCTCCTGATTGAACCTTATTGCCTGTGGACATGGAACCGCAAGCTTGAAACCGGCGAAGCGCCCTGTGGCTGGCCATTACACACCTGACTCGAGACAGGATGACCCGCATACGCACCGAATCAGACTGAAGGACGGCTCCCCCCAAGCCTCACTGACCCGACCTCCAAACGGCTTCCCAGCACTTTCCCCAGCCTGGAAGACCTCCATCTCGCACGCCTCCGCCGAAGTGAGCCGCTTGCTGGGGTCGACCTCGGCGATGCTCAAAGAAATCATGAGGGCCCCCCTTTTAAGGCTGCTTGCACATGGGAGAGGGTGATGCATCCGCAGCGTAAGCCCCCCCAAAACCTAAACCCTAAACCCTACACGATTCTAAGCATACCCTTAGCACAAGGAACCAAAAGTCTGGTTTGGCTGCCGACCTCCAGGCACCTGCACGGGCGGAGCTCAGGTTTGGGGGACTTAGGGCTTAGGGCTTGCAGGGTTTACAGGGTTTATAGGGTTTATAGGGTTTATAGGGGCTGTAGGGTTTACAGGGTTTACAGGGTTTATAGGGATTTTCAGGGATTTTCAGGGATTTATGGGGTTTCTAGGGGCTCTAGGGTTTACAGGGCTCATAGGGTTTACAGGGTTTATAGGTTTCATAGGGTTGATAGGGGTTTGTGCGGGTTGTAGGGTTTATAGGGTTTTTTGGGTTATAGGGTTGAGGGTTTGAGGGTTGGAGGTTTAGGGTTTGCAGGTTGTGGGGCTATAGGGTTTTGTATGCGCTGTGCCTGCATTCACGCCCACCCTCCCACCCTCCCACTCTCCCCCCCCCCCCCCTCCCTGTGGTTCGTGGTGCGTGGGTTGGTTTTGTGTAGTGCGTATGGCGTATGGGGTTCAAAATGGGGTTATAGGGTTCATAGGGCTGATGGGCTAGAGGGCATAAGCGCACATCAAGAAGCCTCGCGAGTGCACATTAGCGTAAGCCCCGAAACCACACATAGAAACGCCTCAATAGCGCACGCAGACCTCCGGGCAGACCTCCGGGCAAGGCTTGCTTCCACGTTTGCCGCCCCAGGCCGGCAGAGTTTTTTCCCGCTCAGAGGTTTGCCGCGCCACGTCTCCCTTCGGGGGCTCTTGGGGTTTGCCACACCACATTTCCGTTCAGGGTTGAGGGCTTGCCACACCCCATCTCCATGTTTGCAACACCCCATCGGCCCCCATCTTCATCTCTGCCACACCACATCTCCTTGTAGGGTTGTGGGTATGCCAGACCACGTCTCCTTTCGGGGGGCGTTTTATGGTTCATGGTTTGCCACACCACGTCTCCGTTTTTGCCACACTCCGGCTCCTTTTACGGCTTGAGGGTTCAGGTTTGCTAGCAGGCCAACTTTTCTATTTCGCCACACCCGCACCTTCTCTCTCTCCTACGGTAAGGTTTAGGGCTTGCCACCCTAAACCGTGAACCCTAAACCCTCTGCCCTGCCCTGAACCCTTAAACCCGATGATCGAAGCCCTTGCTTACAAGGCTACTTCGGAGGTCCAATCAATCGACCACGTGCAGTTCTGATCTAAATACCAGGTGCACCTACGCACCCCGGTTTTTGGGTTTTGTTTGTTTCCTTTGGGGTATAGGCTAGGGGTCATTGGGATTATAGGGTTTGCGAGTTTATGGCGTTTATGTGGTTTTTGGGGTTTATAGGGCTACAAACAAAGAACGCCACAGGCGCGCACCAAAGTCTACGCAGGGAGGCAGGCCGGTGAAGTTCAGGAAAAAAGGGGAAGACCTCTGAATAGCATGGAGCTCGTGTTTTTCCTCCAATAAAGTCAACCCTCAGTCGGTCAAAGTCTCTATAAAGCCTAGGGATGCCTAGGGCCTACGCCCGACATCCTAAACCCCCCAAACCCTAAACCCAATGTCCTCAATCCTAAACCCTAAACCCATAAATCCTTGAACCCTAAACCCGAAACCCTAAGCCCTGAACCCCTTAAACCCTTAAACCCTAAGCTCCTAAACCAATCCTTGAAACCCAAAGCATCGAGGCGCCTGTCGAGGAGCTCAGCAAGTTGTCTCAACCGCTTCTCTGCGGCGGTGGGGCCTGGACGAAGAGCAGAACTTGCGTAGGGTTTAGGGTTTAGGGAAACGAACCCAGAAATTCTGTTGCGGTGTTCCGGTTCCGTCCCGGTTCCATTCTCTTCTGGTTCCGCATGGGGCTTTGGGTTCAGGGTGTGGAGTTTGAGGTTGTGCTTGTGGTTGAGTCGGGTAAGAATCGTCCACAGTATCCGTATCATCAGAGTCTTCAGGAGGCGATTACTGTGCAGTGTGGGGCCTGCCCCCCTCACCAAGCAAGCCGCCCCACCCACCTGCCAACGGTTCGAAAAAAGACCATGCGACTACACTGGCAAACCTCATCCTCACCAACTTTATTCACGTCTGCCGCATCTGCAATGCCTCCCGTGCACAAATGACATCAACGTCTCAGGGGCCGTGCCCTAAAGGGACAAAGCTTGGGATCTTCCCCCAAGGGAATATACTAGGGGGTACTAAACCCTAAACCCTAAACCCTGAATCCCTGAATCCCTAAAAAAGACTGTTCGGAACATGCTAAGGCAACAACTTCACAGGAATTTCAGCTCGGGGCCTGATCGCTTCTGCGAGGCGCCAACTACCTGAAGCTGTGGTTTAGGGTTTAGGGTTTAGGGTTTAGGGTTTAGGGTCATCTATCTGTCTGTCTATCTGCCTGGTTAAGCCTGGCCAAACTCATCGGATCCAGTCCAGCTGATCTTTTCTATCAAACCTATCTACAGTAGTCCACCAAACTGTGTATCTAACCTATCTATCCACTTGCCTGCCCATCTATATATATATATATACACACACACACACGCTTTTGTTCGTTGCATATGGGCCCTAAAGCACCCA
Source organism: Symbiodinium natans (assembly GCA_905221605.1). Taxonomy (NCBI): domain Eukaryota; class Dinophyceae; order Suessiales; family Symbiodiniaceae; genus Symbiodinium; species Symbiodinium natans. The sequence goes on along the minus strand of CAJNDS010002501.1, from coordinate 823,793 downwards.
AACGGGAGACCAGAAATTACAGATTTACCCGCGAAGCGAAAGCTGCCAACGCGGCTTTAGCTCACGCAAATGAAACACAGACAAGCAGCCCTGCGTGAAAACCCCTCCTGCCAGCAGGCAGGCAGAAGACCCTGCGCCCAAGCAAAGACCGAACAAAGAACCGAACACAGCTGCCAAGCAGCTGTGATGGCACCTATTAGCCGACTGAGCTGCGCTTTCGCCTTTTCGAGATTTGGGATGAAGCTTCGGAGCTGTGGTTTAGGGCTTTGGGCTTTGGGTTTAGGGTTTAGGGTTTAGTGTTTAGTTGGTCCAGTTGACGCAGGGTCTGTGAACTCAGAACTTGTGTCTAAGACAAGGATGGCGCTTGAGGCTGAGACTATCAACCTTAGCCCTAAAATCCTTTCGCCCTGAACCCTAACCCCAAACCCCAAACCCCAAACCCCAAACCCCAAACCCGAAACCCATGATTTTTTGCACGGCTTCAGCAAGAGATTGGAGAGTAGAGGTTGACGGAGCTCGTTGGCTGCAAGTGGCAAGTCCCAGAAATTCGACTGTCAAGCCCAGCTAGGGTTTAGGGTTTAGGGTTTAGGGTTTAGGGTTTAGGGTTTCGGGTTTCGGGCTTCGGGTTTAGGGTTTAGGGTTTAGGGTTCTCCTGGAGCATGCCCAACCCCAGATCATCCATACAGTGCCCACGGTCACATGCAAAGATGTCATTTTAGGGTTTAGGGACCCGCATCCAGAAGCTCTGATTGGGGTTCAGGGTTTAGGGTGATTGAACTGCTTGCAATTGTTTACCTGGGTCTGAAGGTGTAAAGAGGCACTCTCCGCCGCAACCCCAGCCGCTAAACAATAGGAACCTTCTAGGCGTAATTTACATTCGCAGCGGATAGTTGGAATCTAAACCCTAAACCCTAAACCCTAGACCCTAAACCCTAAGCCCTAAACCCTAAGCCGTAAACCCTAAACCCTAAACCCTAAGCCCTAAATCTTTCGAGATATTTGGAGCAACTCGGTGCTGGAAGAGGACTGGGCAAACGCGCCTGCTCCTGAGCTGTTTTCTTGTTCTCCTGGAACATGTGCTTTAAACATTTAAGCATCCTTAAGGACGATTTGAAAGGCTAAGCGGCTGGTGAGGATCTTTTGTACCCCTAAACCCTACACCCTGAACTTCAATGGTTTAGAGTTAAAGGCTTGGCGATTAGGGCTTATACAGTTTCGGGCTTGGTTGTGTACCTCATCACTTGGGATGCTCTTCTTATACTAACAGTCCTTAACAGGGATTCTAATAAAGGTTAGCATACGGGGGAACATCCCAACAACTACCCTTCAAAGACCTAAACCGGCCCAGAACCCAATTGGGCGTACATGGGTTCCAGGTTCGGCTCGGGATCCCTCCCTCGGCTTAAGGAGGATCCGATTTCCAACCACCGAACACAAGAACCCTCTCGTAGTTTGGAGCAATTTGTCGGGTTCGGTCAGCCCTAAACCATAAACTCCAAACCCTAAACTCTAAGCCCTTACCCCTGAACCCTTTCAAAGCCCCCCCCCCCCCCCGGCAAAAAAAAAAAATCGCCAAAAAGCGCGCCTTGCCATAGTCGGCGAAAGGGCTTAGCTCGGTCCAAAGGGACCTTTTGCTTTGGAGGCTGCAAGGTGGGTTTAGTAATTAGGGCCCTGGAAGGAACTAAACGCCCAACTTAGTATAGGGTTCAGGGTTTAGGGTGTAGGGTTCGCGTTTGGTTTGCCACTTCTCTGTGCTCTTGCCGACAGACTTTTTCCAGGAACTTGGTCTTGTGATGGTCCAGGGATGGGGGAGGACTCAGATGACTAGTGGCGTCGTTTGTGGTATCGGGTGCTTGAGAGGCAGATGAGAATCTGTGTCTCAAGTTCCGATGTTAGACCTGAGTATAGGCTCCTTTGCTCGCACCCCGGCAGCCTCTGCTCAAAATGCTGGAAGCTTGTGTTCGCACGTGGGATGTTTCAGCGTGGTGAATCATTGCCTTCAACCAAGTAGTACTAAACATGTGTCCCCTGGACATGCGCACGGGATTCGGGGACAGTTGCTATAGGGCTGCGGGTGTAGGGCTGAGGGTCCCTAAACCCTAAACCCTAAACCCTAAACCCTGAACCCTAAACCCTGAACCCTGAACCCTAAAGTTTAGGGCGCAACTTCAGCCTTGCAGCTGGTCATGATCAACAGGCTGCTCACAGGCATGCCCATCCTGTGCATGCTGTGAGACCTCCTGAATTGAGGGCTTAGGGCTTAGGGCTTGGGCGGGTGGGGGGGGGGGGCTTGTAAACATAAAGGCCCCAGAATTTTGCCCTAACCCTAAACCCTAAACCCTAAACCTTTGAGGTGCATAAAACAGGGTGCCCCTATCCCAAAGCAGCCCCCGGTACGGTTTGCCAGTTCTTGGCCCCCGGCCGCTTCTCGTAGCTGTCCGGATCCACAATTTGCCGCGTCTGCGGAGGTGGAGCAGGGGCGTGGATACGAATCCATTGTCCCAATCGTATTCAGTATTTTGCTGCTATTTTATTTCCATTATTATTTCTATTATTTACTATTTCTATTATTGCTATTGATTTTATATTTTTTACCTCATGCTCAGAAACAACCCTGCCCAGAGAGCCCAAAGGATTCATGCGTAGGAAGAGTCCCAGCACCCAGGTAACGAGCGACCAGAACCCTGATGATCAAGAACAGCAACTATAACTAAAGTTTGCTTGAGAACCACCCCCCCCAAAAAAAAAAAAAAAAAAATCCTAAGATAACAATCCCGATAGTATTCATTGTTGGGGGGGTTCTTAAACAAATAGTAGACAATGGTGTCAAATAAAATGAAGGCAACATGCTTCCAGAATCGCTGTCCGACAGATTCTGATACTGCCAATGCTTCTGAAGGCTTAGATGCTCCGGAGACTATGTGGCCTTCTCCTGATACCAACAAGTGCTGTAAGATGAGAAGCCCCTACCATAAGACGGAGCCCTGACAAACCAAAGCCGACTTGAGCACACCTCCCAAACAACTTCTAAACCCCAAACCCCAAACCCCAAACCCTGCAAACCCTAAGAACCCTAAACCCTAAGAACCCCAAACCCTAAGAACCCCAAACCCTAAACCCTACAAACCCTAAGCCCGAAGAACCCTGGACTTGCCTCCGTGTGGAAGCCCTTCGCGCTGAAGTACGCCGCGCTGAGGCCTGGTGCCACTTCGAGGTGCTGAGGCTTTGGATGGATTCTAGGGGGCATAGGGTTTCGGGTTTAGTTATTGGGGATTAGGGTTTCGGGTTGAGGGTTCAGGGATCAGGGTTTAAGGTTTAGGGTTTCGGGTTTCGGGTTGTGGGTTTCGATTTTCGGGTTTTGGTGTTCGGGTTGAGGGCTAAGGGCTTGTAGGCTTATAGCGTCGAAGGATGCATTCTAAGGGCTTATGGGGTCATAGGGTTTAGGAGGTTCACTTAACAGGCCTTCATGGCGGGCAATGTTCTTTGTAGGCTTTAGGGTGGCTTAGAGCGTTTATCGGGTTTATGGTAGTGGGTCGAACAACCCGCTACACCCCACCACGTGCTGCCGGAATCCCAAACCAGCTGGCTGGGAAATTCGCGAGCCATTGTACGGCTTAGGGTTCAGGGTTCAGGGTTTAGGGTGTGGGGTTTAGGGTTTAGGGTTTGGTTCAGGGAGGCAGAAGCTTGAAACTCTTCTCCCCGGGTACCCCAAGCCAAGCCCAAGCTACACCTCAAAACGCATGCAAACGCCTTTAAATTCTAAAGGCCGGTGGTGTCTTAATCTGCTACCCTGAAACTTTGATATAGCCCCAAGATACCCTTTAACAAGAACCCCCTACAAACAGAAACCCTACTTAAAGAGACCACCAACCAATAGAACCTTTTCATCTTCGAGTCGGGGAACGTCCCTGGGTTCGCATCTCCGGCGGTGCCTGGGCAAAAAGGGGTTTACGGATGCTTAGGGTTTGGGGAGCAGGGGTAAAGGGGTAGAGGTACATAGTTAAGGGTTAAGGGTTTTAGAGTTCAGGGCACCGGGCTATGGGAAGTAGGACGTACGTTGGGCTTCGGGCCACATAGCCACCACGCACATCTCTGCGGGGGGGACCTATGTGCTCCAGGGGCATGCATTACGAGGCTGCTATTCCGAAGCTGTGCGGTTCAGGGCTTAAATCACATGGGTCCCCTTGAAAGCCTAAACCCTAAAATGCCGAACCCCACACGCCAAACCTTAGCCCCCTTAGTCCCCAAGGAACCTCTATGAAAAGACATTGCAACTGAAACCCGGTTTAGGGACCACAAAATCCTAAACCCTAAACCCTAAACCCTGAATCCTAAGCCCGGTGAGCCTTAATTCCGCTAGAGGCATCTGACGCGTCTGGACGAGCTGGGGTGCGCGCCGGCCCGCGGAGCTGCATGATCTCCTCTAAGACCTGGAAAAAGGGTTTAGGTTTTATAGGGTTTAGGGTTTAGGGCTTAGGGTTTAGGGTTTAGGGTTTAGGGCTTAGGGCTGAGGGTTTTGGGTTTAGGTTTAGGGGTACTCATTTCGCAATCTCAATAAACCACCCCAGCCCCACTCCCCCCTTCCATCTGCAGCTTCGTATAGTGAGCCCAGAGTCATCCCCCCGACGTTGCCACTGCGGGCCTACACCCTGCACCCTGCACCCTACACACTGAACCATAAAAACCCTAGACCCTCTGAACCCCATGAAACCTTATAAACCCCATAAAGCCCCTGAACCCTGTAAACCCTCTAACCCGCATAAAACACTATAAACCCTACAAACCACCTGAGCCCTATAAACAGCATAAAGCCCCATGAAACCCTCTATAAACCCTATAAACCGAATAAAACCCGTAAAACCTATAAACCCCATAAACCCTATCAACCCCATAAACCATAAGGTTTATAGGGATTCAAGGGCTTATGGGGTTTTATTCGATTTCTAGGGTTCATAGAGGCTTCTATAGGGCTTTGTATTGTTTATGGACCCTATAAACCCTGTAAACCCTATAAACCCCACACACCCTACAAACCCTATAAACCCTATGAACCCCATAAACCCCTCACCAGGCAACTCCTGCCTTGGGAACCACATGAACGCTAGAATTGGGGGTGATATGCCCTTACTACTAGAACTTCCCACTCCGGCTTTTGAACCCCTAAACCCTAAACCCTAGACCCTAGACCCTAGACCCTAAAGCGTTGACCCTACCCCGTGAACCCGTTTAGGGTCCATTTTGCTTCCACAAGGCGCCCCCTTGAAAGACGAAAGCAGACCCTGGCCGCCTCGCGCGGCGTGTGGCAGTTGCGGAGGTAGATCCTGCCGACGATGAGCTCGTAGATCGTCAGCGCAGCCTCGGCCGAAACCCTGAGCCCGAAGCTCCTAAACGGTGCTAAGCCACTTTAAACGGAGCCTCCAGTTCGTGCCACTTGCGAAGGCAAGTGGATTGGGAGGCTCCATGTCCAATGTTGCTAAAGGTGACAAGACGGTCAGGGTCCCAAAAGTTTAGACCCAGGCGACAGGTGACACAGATATCCGCAGCCTGCTAAACCCTAAACCCTAAACCCTTTCTAGCTCGATGGTGGAACTCCGGAAGCGAAGAAGTCATACGCAAACTGTCGATCCTAGGCACCCCGGCTTTGCAAGGCTGCAGAGAAATGGGGTCGAGGAATGTTGAGGACCGTCAGTCAACAGGGCTTTCAGCCAAGAAGCCTAAAAACCTTGCCACTTCAGTACTATAAGGGCCTAAAGAATTCAACATCAATTCATCAACTGAGTAATTCGATTCTTCCGACCCATACACTATTCAGGCCGTCAGGGCTTGCTGCCAGGAAGCTGACCAAACATCGATCTTGCGGCCACGAGTGCAGCCCAGCAGGACCTTCGACTAAGGTCCAGTGCTGTGCAAGACTACGGTGCTGTGCTATATTTGTAAGTCAGCAGCTGGGATTCGTCAACCGAAATTCAACATGATCAGAATGATGAAAAAGAAGCGGGAATAGTCCCGGTACTAGCAGCACTGGCAATGGTACTCGCAATCACCATAGCCATAAGCATAGTCATAGTTTGTCATACCAACCAGTCATAGTCACAATGGCGTCATAAGAGTAACAGCACTCGTAACAGGAACAGCATCAGTTTTGGCAACAGTACTTCGTAAACGTATGTATCATGACTAACAGTTCTTGGCGATAGCAATCGCAATAGTAACAGAAATTGACATACACAACGATCACGCAGCCAATGGCACACATCACGCCGACTCGTATATGCAGCATAATTGGACAGTCCTTCCACCACGGAAAGAGGATCGAGAGCTGGTAAGAAGCCACTGCGGTGATCCCCAGATAGCCCGAATACACTCTTCTACACAAGACTTTGTGGGGGGGGGGGGCAACAGTACATTAATAACAAGCAATGATAAGATGACCACAAAAGTTGTGATGATGAGGGTGATGATGAGGATCAATTAAAGGATAACCAGAAGAACTGCAGCAGTACTGCAGCAGTACTAGTGAGAGCGGGAGTTGCGAGAGTTGTGGCCCTGCGATCCATGCTAACCCTGATGCGCCGCTCAATGATGGACAAGACCGCAGCTCTGGGCACCCTCCAAGCTTCCAAGCCCCGGCAACCAGCACATCAAGACATAAGCGCAGGATTCAACGCAAGGGCTGGTAAGCGCTGAATCGACCGCCCCCTATGGAGAGAACCTTTCCCTGAAACTTGGGGCATCGCCTCGGGCGCACGGTAGAAGAGCGGTTGTAGCTCGTCCTGGATGACTCAGTCCCAAACTGCCTGACTCCTTGAAAAGTACCAATGGGAGCCAACTTGAAAACTGCCACCTGGCTTAAGCATCTTTCGTTTGGAACGGGCTCACCCTCTCAAGCCCTTTTTGGCGGACTCCCTTTTGGGGGTGTATGACATTAGGGGTACTCCTTATTAGGGTCGGGCCCTTTTGACTACGAAACTTATACCATTAGGGGGTCTATAATCGGGGTCTCTTATTCTCGTACCCCTAAACCCTAAACCCTGAACCCTAAACCCTAAACCCTGAACCCTAAACCCTAAGCCTCCTGGTGCGATCCTGTAGAGTCCTGCTTGGAGGGTTGGGGAACCAGGCCCAAACAAAAGGAGCCCCCATAACACGCCTAGGATCCTTTTCCCTAACCCCAATCCCTCTACATATATATATATATATACATATATATATATGTATATACGTATATGTATATATATGTATACCACAATATCAATATGTATATATACATATATGATGTATAAAAAAGGGCCGACCGGCGCGAAGTCTACCCTGAACTCCTGAGACCCTGAAGCCCAAATCCTGAGACCCGAAAAGCGCTAAACACCCAAAAAGCCCGAAGCTGTAACACCCTGAACACTCAGGGTTTAGGGTTTAGTAGGGTTTAGGGTTTAGGGTTTAGGGTTTAGGGTTTAGGGTTTAGGGTTTAGGGTTTAGGGAAACCCTTAGAGGACAGTCCGTGTTCTGCAGCTCCGGCGACGGCCTTCGAAGCGGAAGTCGTGATGAGTGCTTGATATCCCCCACCCCCCCCTCACCTTCCCGGGCTTCAGGAGGCAAGAGTGCAGGAAATGAGAGATTTTAGGGGGACATTGTTGGGGGGAACCCTCATGTGACTGCTTAAAGGGTTGGATAAATGGATTTACGGCGCCGAAAATCCCGAAACCTGTCAGACGAGAGACTTCCCCAGCGTTTAGGATTCCGGATCCCGGCTTAAGGGCGCACAGGGCGCATAACTGCACATATTGCTCATGGCTTCGACGATCCACCCCCAGCTCGACGCGAGCCGTGCATCCCAACCCCCCCAAACCCCAAAACCCCTCTGCCATATCAACGCGAGATAACCAGATAGTCACGGACAAAATCTTAAGCCCCGAATGTTAAACCCCTGAACCAAAACAACGGGTTAGAGGTTCCCTATCTCACTCCCTACACCCCAAACCTTACAAAACCTTACAAAACCCCCTCAACCCTAAACCCTAAACCCTAAACCCTAAACCCTAAACCCTAAACCCTAAACCCTAAACCCTGAACCCTGAACCCTGAGCCCTAACCCTAAACCCTAAACCCTAAACCCCAAACCCTAAACCCTAGATGCCCTTGCGGACTGCTCGGCCTGGCTGTGCCGAAGTCGCAGAGCTTCACCGCGAGGCCATCCCAACCTGGGAGATGCATGGGAATTTGGGGGGAGGGTTTAGGGTTTAGGGTTTAGGGTTTAGGGTTTAGGGTTTAGGGTTTAGGGTTTAGGGTTTAGGGTTTAGGGTTTAGGGTTTAGGGTTTTGGGTTTTGGGTTTTGGGCTTAGGCTTCAGGGGTTGGGGCTTAAGGTTTAGGGTTTAGGAGTACTGCGTGGTAGGGTTGCCTGATATGGGCCACTTGCTTAGGGGTCTTTGACTTTGAAAAGTGTAAACCAAGCGTCGGCCATGTGTGGCCCTGCTTTCCTCCCACTTCGCTAGGACTCCCTCGATCCTAAGCAGCACAAAAAGCTGAGCAAGAGAGTCCGAACCGGTTGGTGCGCGATTTAGGGCGCAGGGCTTGAGGTTTCAGCCTTTGCAGACAAAAGGGCCCCTGAAAAACGATACCAATTCAAACCATACCAATTGAAACCGTCTTACTGCAAACTCTGAGCAAGCCTGCGTTTGCCCCATGGTTGCAAAGCTACTTGCGCAGCTCGTAGCAGGGAACGAAGAGTTTTGCACCTTACATGCCCCCACATCTTAGCCTTTTTGAGGGATACTATTTTTGTGCACCCCAAATTCCCTCATCCCCTAGAGAAACCCTAAACCCTGAACCCTAAACCCGGAAGGTTAAGGCCCGGCGTAGGAGGAGATTGTCCGGCTTCACATCGCAGTGCACGATGCCCACGATGTCATGCAGGTATCTGAGACACACGTCCGCCCTACAACTCCAAACTGGTTCGTAGTAGGGTCTTGGTAGGGTCTAGGGCTTTTATCTACATAAAGAAAAGCAAAACCTCCCCGCTCACATGCGCACCCTAAAACCTAGAGCCTAAACCCGAAAAACCCTAAAGCCTAAACTCGAAAAACCCTAAACCCTAAACCCAACAAACCCTAAACCCTAAACACCCTAAACCCTAAACACCCTACACCCTACACCCTAAACCCTAAACCCTAAACCCTAAACCCTATGCGCGTGCTGGACATCTTTTTACCCGCCGGCCCAAACGAGGCAGCGGACCACCTCCAGGTGCTCGTGCCGCGCGGCCACAGCCAGGGCCGTATCTCCCGACTCATCTTGCAGGCCCACCTGCGCAGAGCAGCAGAAGGAGCTTGAGGGTTTAGGGTTTAGGGTTTAGGGTTTAGGGTTTAGGGTTTAGGGGTTAGGGTTTAGGGTTTAGGGTGTAGGGTGTAGGGTGTAGGGTTTAGGATTTGGGGTTTTCAGGAGAGGAAAGGTAAGATATCCACGGGTACAACTCTACAAGGCTTAGTTATGCCTTTCAGTTGGGGTTGGGGCTCAACTTTGAGGTCTTCAGCCGCGCTCTGGCGCTTACGAGTCGTTGGTGGCATTGCGGTGGAGACTGTGGACCAGAGACCCCAAACAGGGTTCTTTGGAGATACAAGTTACGTGGTGCCATAAGAAGCCGCTTGTAGGCAATAGGGCTACCAAGATCTACCAAGAGGCTGGAGCTTCAGATGCTCTGAAACCCTGCCAGCAGGCTTAACACAGAAGCCCGCTTGATGAGGCTGGGTAAACAGGGTTACACTCCTGAGGCAGACGTCACGGAATGCGCCCATGGAAAAGGAAACTTACCCTAAGGGCCCAAGACCCCATTACCTAAGCTCTTTTCATCTGTTTTGGAACCCAAAGACCTTATTATTTGTGGCCTTGGGCCCTTCGGCTTAGAGGGACGAACGCAGAGGCCTTGAGCTTCAACGATTTTGGGAGGCCCCAGCCTGCGCACGGGCCGCCAGCAATAGGGAGACAACCTCCAGGTGCCCATACCCCGAGGCTGCAAGAAGAGCTCCGTGGGCGTCGACGCTGGCGCCCGCCTGGCTGCTCAAGTCGGCTTCGGGGGCCCTGAATGCCTTTCTGGGATCTTGGGGGACTGCAAGGGGGTTTGTTGTGCGGAGTCTCACTCCCAAATCCAACCTCTCGGCAAAGCTTCGAAACACCAGCGATGTAAGTACTGAAGCCCGATGTCCTGCACGGAGCAAAACCCCCCACTGCCTCGAGCAACACGCGGGTCGCAAGGCCGTGGCCGTAGCGCGATGACTCCGAGAGGGCCGTCTCGCCCGCGTCGCCGGGAAGAACCGCATCCACCTGCGCACCAAGCTCATTCTTGGCTGAGCCTGAGCTCAAAAGCTGGACCGAAGTAAGGATATTGCATGACCCCATTGTGGGTAACTCAAGATAGGCGCTCCTCAAGCAAGAGCCGAGAGGTGTTCCCGGCAAGGACGAGCCGTGCCTGAGCTCGTGCCTCCAGCAATAGTCGGAGCACCTGCCAAGAGCGAGGTTGCAACATGTGTGGTACCCTAAACCCTAAGCCCGAAGCCCACGAATCGACGAAGCCCCAGGACAGTGGTGTTTGGAATTCAGCTGCTGAACCCTAAACCCTAAACCCTAAACCCCAAACCCTAAACCCTAAACCCTATGTTCTTGGCTGCAGGGCTCAGATGGCATGAGTTTACTCCCTGCCTCCACGTGTCCCCAGCCAGCCGCAGCGGCCAGAGGAGGCTTCACCGGGGCACCGTCCACCGGGGCACCTTGCTGTTTCGAGTTTTAGGGTCTTAGGGTCTTAGGGTTCAGGGTTTAGGGTTTGGGGTTTGGGGTTTGGGGTTTAGGGTTTAGGGTTTGGGGTTTAGGGTTTAGGGTTTAGGGTTTAGGGTCCATCATCGAAGTTTCCAACATGTCGGTCATGCCCCGACCTTTTGCGGATCTCTTGTGGCACTGTCCGACTCGCAATGCAGATCACAGGCTGAGCGCCATGCAACTATGTGAGCAGCTACAGGTTAGGTTGCCCAGTGAGCTGGAAAAAAAAAAAAAAAAAAACGCCTTTTCCAAAAACCCGAGGCATAAGGAGCATGTCAGGGGCATCCCAGAAGAGGAATTCTTCCCTTCCCCTGCGTAAGAACCCTGAACCCCAACCCTAAACCCCAAACCCTAAACCCTAAACCCTAAACCCTAAACCCCAAACCCTAAACCCCAAACCCTAAACCCCAAACCCTAAACCCCAAACCCTAAACTCTAAACCGATCCTCTGACGTCTGCTCTTCGGCTCCCTCCCTGTCTTACCCCACCTCTGCCCAGCAGCAGCCGGACCACCTCGGCATGGCCTAGGTCCGCAGTTTAAAAGGGCTAGGAGGTTGGGGTTTAGGGTTTAGGGTTTAGGGTTTGGGGTTTAGGGTTTAGGGTTTGGGGTTTGGGGTTTGGGGTTTGGGGTTTAGGGCTTAGGGTTTAGGGTTTGATGCCTCCTAGACAGGATCCTCTGCAACCGATAGAGGCAAAAGAGTATGAAGAATATACCAAGGGCCTGCCTGGTGACCGTATCGGGAGGCTTCTGAGAGCGGCGTCTCGCCATAGACGGCCATATCTTGGCTTGGTCGCAGGATCTTGATCAAGCTTGCTTTCACCCTGAGCCCTAAACCCTAAACCCGAAACCCGAAACCCTGAACCCTAACCCTAAACCCTGATTGCTGAACCCTGAGCTCCAAAACCTGTGGGTGGAGGAGTTGTTCACGCTAGGAATTGCGGATCTTCTTGGGCTGCGGGTTTCGCCAAATTCCCGGCTGCTGCGTGGGCTTAGGGTCCACAGGGCTTAGGTCTAGGGACGTCTGAAGAAAGGACCTGGAGACAGACCTAGGAATAAAAGGGTAACACCCTAAAGCCTAACCCAAGACCCTGAACCGACCCTGAAGTTGTTGCTCTTTCTTGTTAAAAGATCTCTGTGAGGGACCAAGGCTCCCCCAATCCGGGAGCGAGCCTCCAGTAGCAGGTGCACCACCTGCGGAATTAGTTATAGGGTTTGGGATTTTGGGGTTAGTGGTTTAGGGAAATCCTAAATCCTAAACTCCAGGGCTAGGATGTCTGCTCTAGGTGGCCCACCCAGAAACCTAAGAATGAACAGGCTGTCTCTCTTGTGTTCATTTGGGGCTTTGAAAAAGAAAGTGAGGGTACGGACTACGGGTACGTACTACATACTGGCATTGCAGGGTTGGAAATTAAAAGTGGAGGAGTTTGGGCACAGGGCTTTTGGGCTAGGGCACTTGGGCATCTCTCGTCCATTGCGACTCAGAGCCTGTAATATTGAATTTACTGAATAGCCTTTTTTGAGACGGGGCAGGAGCTTTGGGGGGAGGGGGGGGCGAATCGAAATTTCATCTACCGCTGCCTCCAGGTAGCCACCTCGACAAGCCTCGATGAGGGAGTCCATTCCGTCAAGGGTGCACTGCTGGACGTTGGCGCGTGCCTCAATCATCAGCCGCGCCACTTCCAAGTGGCCATACTGGCACGCCTGGGTCGTGGCTGAGGCTTGACAGACTTCCATCCCCAAACCCCATAATTTGTAAGCCATCATCTCGAAGACTGTTGCTAAAGGGATTCCCAGGCACGGCGTAAAGGCCTGAGACTTCGGCTCTTCCATTGACATCAGCGCGTGCCTCAGGGGAGCAAGTGGGTTCAAGACACGAGATACTGAGAAATGCATGCTTGGGGTGCCCTTCTTGCAGCTTCGGTTCTAATCGTATGTTGCTTCAGTGTTTGGGCTGACACAAGTGCCAAAATCTAGATCACCCTCCTTTGTAGATCTTTGCAGTTGAGGGCTCGACTCGGCTAGACTGCACTGCAGAGTGGACCCGAACAGACGCAACCCCAAAACTAACGGGTGCAGGGTTTCGGGTTTAGGGTTTCGGGTTTAGGGTTTCGGGTTTGGGGGTGTTTAGGGCTTCTCTTGCCAGAGAAGTTCGGGCGGCCCAGCACCGGCCAATTCCTGTTGGAGGACCGAATGCGTTGGAAATGCTATCGTGGATGCAGCACCAATCGTTGTCGTCTCTCTTGGCCCTGAGCCCCGCACCCTAAACCCCCGAGTGGAGAGAGCCATGACGCTCAAGACAGGAGTTCCTAAACCAAGAAGGAGTACAGCACTTTTTGGTATAGTCACGGAATACCCCTGTTCTCGGCATGCCCATCTGTCGTTGCTATCTTTGCCTGGATTCCTCGTCCGTGTTCGGTTCGGCTAATTGGCCCGAAGGATGCGTCCCCTTTGTCAACCCCCCAACCCTCAACCCTGAACCCTGAACCCTGAACCCTGAACCCTGAACCCTGAACCCTCAACCCTCAACCCTCACCCCTCAACCCTCAACCCTGAACCCTGAACCCTGAACCCTGAACCCTAAACCCTCACCCCTCAGCCCTCAGCCCTCAACCCTCAGCCCTCAGCCCTCAACCCTCAACCCTCAACCCTCAACCCAAGCCTGTAGCAGCATGTGGACCATGTCCAGACGACCATACGCACAGGCTTCAGTCAGGGGCCCTTCTTCAAATCGCGGGTCGAAGGCATCAATGTCCTTGGCTCTTATGCATCCTCTGTCCTCTGCATCCTCATACCGAAACGGGAATCGGGTGTAGAGACCCAACCTGAAATTCAAATCTCCCTGCCGTGTGGTAGTTTCCAGAATAGGCATAGCCCCCCAAGTATGCCCAAGAGGACCGACCCTCCAGCAAAGTGAGCTCTTCCATGCCCAGCATGAGAGTTTTGCCCAAACATCCATCACGAGTATTCCCTACTACCCCCGTCTATACGCACCCCCCCCTAGGTTCCCCCTTAAATAACCTTGATTCAGCCTAATTCACCCTAAATGGCCTTAATTATGGGGGGGAACCCAGGGAGTACAAAAGAGGGGGGTAGTAGGGGAACCCTAAACCATCGCGTGCGATCCAGGCATCTGCATGGGCCTCCAGTAGGCGTGAGGCCACCTCGGCTGACTTCATCTGCAGGCAGAAATTCTAAACCCAGTCTGATTCCTGCAGTGGAAGCATCCCGACTATAGACCCCAAATAGTAGGGTTCCCTGATAACCGGGACCCCAAACCCTAAGGGTTTAGGGTTTAGGGTTTAGGTTTAGGGTTTAGGGCTTAGGGTTTAGGGTTTAGGGTTTAGGGTTTAGGGTTTAGGGTCTAAACCCCATGAAGGAACGAAGGCATGAATCAAGTTTGGCTCTCGGTCCGAAAAAGACACGCTCCAGTCCTACTTCTAATGGGCGTGCGAAGAGAAACTTACAACAGCGTGCTTTAGGTTTTAGGGTTTAGGGTTTAGGGTTCAGGGTTTAGGGTTTAGGGTTTCGGGTGCACCGTCCCATGCCGTAAGAGAGGACAAGTGGAACTCTTCTTTCATGTACAACCATAGTCTTCTTCCTAACCAGGGCCCTGAAATAGTGCCCGAAATCCTAAGCCCTAAACCCTAGACCCCATTTAAACCCAAACCCTAAAACACCCCCAACCCTAAACCCTAAACCCTAAACCCCAAACCCTAAACCCTAGCCCTAAACCCTAAACCCTCAAGTAAGAGGCAGACTTGGAGGTGCCCTGTCCGCGCTGCCGCACACAGCAGGCGATCCTGCTGAGCGATGAGCCGCAACGAGTTTTAGGGTTGGGGTTGTTGGGGTTTGGGGTTTAGGGATTGGGGTTTAGGGTTTAGGGTTTAGGGTTTGGGGTTCAGGGTTCAGGGTTTAGGGTTCAGGGTTTAGGGTTTGGGGCATAGAGACTTCGGAGATGCGAGTACGATGATGTGCCATGATCGTCCCCTTCTTGGGACCCTGATCTAAAATGGTCCGTAGTCCTGGCGCCCAAGGACAGGACCCATCATGCATTACGGAACTTGGTTGTGTGGCAGAAAGATATGGCGACTTTGGGCATGCTCCGACTTGGCAGCTTCCGAAAGAGGTTGTTTTGCTGGTTTTAGGACGATGTTTTGTTTGGTACAAAGGGATTCCTTTCAGAATCGCTTCCTAGAGGAATGGTAAACACGTCGCGGCGTTTGGCTGAGGAAGTTGAAGGAGTTGCTCCTCTGGGCGAAACCACGCTGCAAAGTCCAGAATGATGTCGGCTGACCCAGTCATCTTCTTGCCAGCTCCATGTTCCAACAAGATAGTTGCCTCAGCTGCTGTCCGGAAGTCGAGAACAAGAGATCGAAGCGGCGATTGAGAGATAGGATGAGATAGGGTTAGCGAGGTCTCAAGGACTTCGAAGCAAAACAGGTACAGCAACCGGTACACCTGCGTCCGAAGAATGAAGGACAGCTACCGGAACACCGCAGACATGGTCCGAACAATCCCATTTGTTCGTGGTTTGTGGCCCTGCCAGGCAGGGCAACGGATCATGTATCTGGAACCCACCACAAACATCGAAAATCGGTTGCTGTCTGCCCGGCCAGCCGACCATCAGCCGACGTAACAGTCAACTTGTTCATTGGATAAGTGGGACGTGCGACAACTATGCCACGCACCTGGGTTTCGTTCAACCAGAGTAGGCTCTTGTTTGCAAATGCTGTCCTTGAACTTCTTCGTCTTCCTGTCAGTACTGATGTTTTGACTATTTCGACCTCCGCTAGAACTTGCTAAAGAACCCACACAAGAAATACCAACTATTAGGTATATGGGAACAGATGGATTATCCCCTCATCTTTTGGGGGATTCCTAACCAAATAATGCTAGTCCGATATCACAGACAAAGTGCCATGTCCAGGCGGTTGGTGTCAAAAGCAACTCCTTGAGCGCAGGGAAGGCAGTTGCGAGAGAATCTTCCTAAACCCTAAACCTTAAACCCTGAACCCTAAACCCTAAACCCTAATCCCTAAGCCCTTGTCCACAGCTCCGGAAGTCCAATCTTCCAACTACAGTCTCTACAGATCTGAGAATGTAGGGGTCGGAAGAACTACAAATAGTATTCCCCTATGGCCCCCTTCTAGTTATACTCCAAAAAGCCCCCCCCCCCCCCCCCAAAAAAAAAATGTAAACACCTATTCTAATTCTGAAGGCCCGTAGACTACGCCCTGAACTGAAGCTTCATGAGCTTCTAAGGCCCTTGTGAGCCCAGGTCCTAGAGGGGTGCTGCCAGCATCAGTGGCCTGCTCCGTATCTGCTCTGAATCGCAGGAGCAGCTGGAGTACGCTCAAGTTGCCGCAGACGGAAGCCTAAGTTCAAGGCGCCGCGGCCGGGGGTGAGGGGGGTGAGGGGGGGTGAGGGGGGGTGAGGGGTGCAATATAGGGGCCTGAATAACTGGAGTAGGGTTTTGGAGGTTCTTATAGTATAAAAATAAAGGGGCCCTAAGAGAATACTATTACTCATCATTCCGACAACCTATAGTAGGGGATCCCGAACCTCGTCCGAGGAGCTATGAAGAGGGGCGTGCCACCCGAATTCCTTCCATTGCAGCTGCAATGATCCGTGAGGGCGCCAGCTTCCAGCAGAATGCGGGCACACTCCACGTGACCTCTTGTCGGCTGGCTTAAATGTCCAAAGGAACCTTCTCCCTCCTTTACGTTCCGGTTGACGAGGGTTCCCCTACCCTGGAATGAGGTTCTGGCTGGCACCTATATCTTTACCAAACAGAAATGGCTGCAACGAGAAACCTTGACGTGAAAAACAAGTGCCTAGGTGAATCCCTACATGGTGAAATCCTGAACCCCTAAACTCTGCTATGGCAGCCAATGGCAGCCCCAGCCCGAAGCCATAAACCCCCCTAAACCTCAAGCCTCAAACCCTAAACCCAGGCCTTGCTTCGCGGCATGGTAGAGTGGGCTTTCGCCGTTGTCATTTGCCTGCGATCGCCAGACCAACCGTGACCCAACCGTGACCCTATTTTTGCCAAGGAATGCAGAGGTTAAGCTTGCACACTCCTGCAAACTAAGCAGCTTAACGTTCGTCTACGGCATGGGGCTCTGGGCAGGCCACGGCCAAGCAGGAGCCTGTGGAATTCACGCTCTTTTGGACTAAGTGGGAGTTCTAAGGGTTGAACGACCAGCCCTAAACCCTAAACCCTACACCCTACACCCTAAACCCTAAACCCCAACAAAACCCTGAACAGTGGCCTGGTCCAGATTGGCCATGGCTTGCAGAAGGAGGTGGACAATGCTGTCCATGCCCGTGCGGCACGCAGTCAGCAAAGGGGCTTCGCCCTGGAGTTTGGCCTGCAATCGGTTGCCGGCTTAGGGTTTAGGATCTAGGGTTTAGGGTCTAGGGTCTAGGGTTTAGGGTTTAGGGTTTAGCAGGGTTTTGGGTTTGGGGTCTAGGGTTTAGGTTTCAGGGTCTAGGGTCTAGGGTCTAGGGTCTAGGGTCGAGGGTCTAGGGTCTAGGGTCTAGGGTCTAGGGTTTAGCGCATGTGAAGGAGGGCTGTCGTTGATTGCTGGCAGTGGCTTGAGTAGACGAAGTTGCCGCAAATCTGTGAATCAGCCCTGCACCATGACGAAAATGGCTCCGAATGAATATCGACTAATTGCCTAAGAAAACCCAATTAAAAAAAAAAAAAAAAAATAATAAAAAACGACAAGCAATAATCCCTGTGTTTTCCTTTTTTGGAAGAATATATTATACAGAGGGTTCTTAAGCTAGTGGTACAGATGTGTATATACACACATACATCTACATGTAAGCTACTTCATGCCCAGCATGCGGCGTGCTCATGGTATGATCCGTGACTCTCTAAGCTCAACACGCCAGCCACCTCAGCCCTAGACCCTAAACCCTAAACCCTAAACCCAAAGCCCTAAACCCTAAACCCTAAACCCTATACCCTCAACCCTCTGCCCTAAACCCTAAACGCTATACTTGCAAGGACTTCTTTGAGGCTTCGCCTTGTTTACGTCGGCATGGGCTGCCAGCAGGAGGCGGGCGACCTGTTGAAATGCTGAATAGACTGACACTGAATGGGTTTAGGGTTTAGGATTTAGGATTTAGGGTTTAGGGTTTAGGGCTTAAGGCTTGGGCGGTTTTAGGGTTCAGGGTTCCGGGGTTATTGTTGAAGGTTTTGGGTTGGGGGGGGGGGATTATAACATAAAATCCAAAGAACAACTCAACAGCCAAGAAGTGAGCGAGCGACATGATGAATGCGCTGGGATGAGCAGTCATTATGCTATGCCTCCAACGCCACACGGACTTCCCTGTCGTACTTCGGCTCACATAAACTCAACGCGGGCAAGACCGCATGAAGACAGGCTTGCAGGACCCCCTCCAGCGCCATGTAGGGCACGGGCTCTCGCAAATACCATATATATACATATATATATATATATGTAAATGTATATATATATATATAGATATTTATTTATTTATATTTATATTTTTTTTTGGGGGGGGGGGCAGGCAGACTAGAATGCATGTGGATAGGATACATGAAGAAACTCGTGGACTGCAGTTTCGTTAATAGAGGGGGCCTGAATGGTTCGAATAGGGTTTTGGGGGGTTATGATAATATAATCAGAAAGGGCCCCTAAGGGAATATGATTAGTAATTATTCCGACCCCCCTATGTTAAACCCTAAACCCTAACCCTAAACCCTAAACCCTAAACCCTAAACCCTAAACCCTAAACCCTAAACCCCGCGGCCTGACCTGCACGAATCGCCCTTCGCACGCGACGGAGAGCGCGGTGGCGCCGAAGCTGTCGGCAAGATTTTTGTCGGCCCCGGCCTTCCCGCAAACAGCGTACCAGTAGGGGCCTTAATGAGTAGAATGGGGTTTTGGGGTTTGGGGTTTGGGGCTTGGGGTGTGGGGTTTAGGGTTTAGGGGCCTTAATAAGTAGAATATTGTTTTCTTTTTTTTTTTGGGGGGGGGGCGACAGGGGGGCTTCTTATAGCATAATTAGGAAGAACTATGAGAAATTTTCCGACCCCCATATTAGCTTGCGGGACAACATGCAGCGTAGTCACTGTCGCTCTGTAGACGCCTTTTGCCAAACACAGCGTTATCCATGCACTCAATCCTATCTGTAGAGACCCCGAAGGGCCACAAGGTGACTTGCGCTGAAACTTGCACCCGGATGATGATTGTGTAGGGATCATGGGGGAATACTACGAGTACCTAGCAGTCAGACCCCTATAGTACCCACAAAAACCCGAGCACGATGAACCTTGAATGTCTAAGTTGCCCTAGCAACCTTTAAAGCAGAAGGGTGTCCAGAAGCCTTTTTCTTTATGGTTCAGAGTGGCTTATAGAGGAACCAAAGCCTCAAAGAGGGAACTAGGATACTACTGGGCGTCTGTGCGGCTTAGATGTTGCAGCAATCAAGCCATAGCCGTCCTCCAGAAGCAGAGTGGCGATGGCGACGCTGCCGACTTCGGTTGCAGCAACCAGAGCTGTCAAGCCCCTGTCCTCACTGCACTGTAACCCAAAAGCCCTAAACCCGAAAACCCTAGACCCTAAACCCTACATACAAGCACGAGGTTTCAACTTTACTTGGCCATGGGATTGTCTCATACCAAAGCAAGCAGCAACCTTACAATCCGCGGGACAGGATGGCGGCGAAGCAAGCGTGAAGTGGTTAAGGGTTTAGGGTTTAGGATTTAGGGTTTAGGGTTTAGGGTTTAGGGTTATGGGTTTAGGGTTTAGGGTGACCATGCTTGCCGTGTGTACTTGGGACTGGGAAGATAGGAATGTGCAGAGGACCCAGGCACAGTGAGAAGCTCGAAATCCTAAGCCCTAGACCCTAAACCCCAAAACAATACTTCTTACCCTAAACCCCAAAACAAAACTTCTTACCCTCAACCCGAAAACAAAAACTTCTTACCCTCAACCCCAAAACAAAAACTTCTTACCCTCAACCCTAAACAACTTCGACCCCCTCAGCTTGGTGAGTCCAAGGGTCGTTGCTGAGATCAGGATTTTGGGGCCTGAAGGTCCATGCCACAAGTGGACGAGTGGAAAATCGGTGTAGGGTGTAAGGGTGTAGAGATGTAGGGTTCAAGGTCTAAGGTCTAAGGGTCTAAGGGTGCAAGGGTCCAAGGGTCCAAGGGTCTAAGGGGTCTAAGCGTCTAAGGGTCTAAGAGTCTAAGGGTTTAGCGACTAAGGGTCTAAGGGGTCTAAGGGTCTAAGGGTCCAAGGGTCTAAGGGTCTAAGGGTCTAAGCGTCTAAGGTTCTCAGGGTCTAAGGGTCTAAGGGTTTAGCGACTAAGGGTCGAAGGGTCTAAGGGTCTAAGGGCTTAGCGACTAAGAGTTTAAGGATCTCGAGGGCTAAGGGTCTAAGAGTTTAGCGTTTAAGAGCTTAAGGTTCAAGGGCTTCTGCTGTAAGGGTTCAGGGTTCTGGGGTTTGGGGTGTCGGGGTTTAATGTGCCCGGATGCCTGTGGAGGATGTTCTCCACGTGATCCACGTCCTCTTCGTGGCAAGCCAGCAGGAGCTCGGCGATATCTTGCTTCGATGCCTTCGCACCGAACTAAACAGCAGCGACGTCGAGGCTCAGGGCCAAATCTCGCACCAATAGAGTTTAGGGTTTAGGGTTTAGGGCTTAGGGCTTAGGGTTTAGGGTTTAGGGTTTAGGGTTTGGGGTTTAGGGTTTAGGGTCTGCGGAAGCAGCCCTTAAACCCTAAACCCCAAACCCGAACCCTGCACGGGTCCATGTACCCATCTACCTGATACTTCGAGATCCCAAGAGAAAAACAAATGAACACACTTGGGCGCAGCGGTGCTTCCTGTAAATGTACCCCGAAGCCTAGAACCCAAATCCACAAAGCCAAAGCCCTAAACCCCCCTAAACCCTAAACCCTAAACCCTAAACCCTCAACCCTAAACCCTAAACCCCACACACAAAAAACTCTGAGAATATGGGCCTCCACGAAAGGGAGGAGGGCCAGCTGAAGTTCACCAGGCGCCTGACCATCCCAGAAGTTGATTCTTGGGGTCTAGAGTTTGTTTAGGGTTTAGGAGTTTCATCAAGACTTAGGGTTTCGGGTTTAGGGTTTAGGATTTAGGGTTTAGGTTTTAGGTTTTAGGGTTTCGGGTTTAGCTTTTTGGGTTTAGAGTATGTTCAATGAAGACTGAGGGCTTCTTGGGGGGGTTCACGAATCCTGGCTTGCCCAGCATCCCGAGTGGCTTAGGGTTTAGGGCTTAAACCCCAAACCCTAAACCCTAAACCCTAAACCCTACACCCCAAACCCCAAACCCTAAACCCTATAGGGTCTAGGATTTTAGGGGGGGCTTTTTCTTGCAAGTGAGGCAACCCTGAAGGAGAGCTTACGGATCTACAGGCGGCTTCGCGCCAGGAAATGTTCGCGCCTCGTCTCTCAGAGTTTAAAGGGTTCTGGGGTTTCCTTAGGGT